>JALLBH010000043.1:4602-65110 GCA_036940005.1 Skeletonema menzelii
CAGACACAGACACAGGCACTATAAGATGACACACGTTTCAACTAATCACCTTCTTCAGACGTGACAGGCTCCTTCCACAATATTTCCATTCTCGTCAGCTCCAGGGCAAAACACTGAATTGCATAACTCTCCATTCTCATCGATCACAGATGCAATCCAGTTGTTCTGCTTAACTGCGCAGTTTGTGGTTCTACTATACCTGCAATTCGTGACTTGGCATAAACAGAGTTCTGTTTCAGCACAATTTTCAATCGGGCCAATCTCAGTGGCACAACCAACGTACAAAGCAGTCCTCCACAACACGGCCGTACCTGCCTTTAGATTGTTATTCCACACAGATTGTTCTGGATCAAAATTATTGAACCAACTGTTAACAATCCTCTCTGGTGACCGAGCTACATCCAGACGAACAATTCTTTGGGTCGAAGTATTTTGTCCATACTTTCCTTTCTCGTGTCCATCATTTGTGCACGTTTTCGCCTTTTCCCTTGCCCACGCGGATGCTCCTGCTGCCAACTCAGCTGACCATGCCATGGGTCTGAACGACACATCCTGACTTTCATGAAAGTCCTGTCGACGCGAGTTGTGAACATCTAGAAATTCTTGTTCTGTTTCGCTCATAATTGTATTAAATCCTACAAGGATTTCGTGAGATATTTCTTCTGTCCTGAACCTGCCGCCCACAAGAACGACTTGACCATCAATGTCGACGATATAAGAACCTTGGCCATCAGCGTACATTCCATCTTTACCAGTGTCTGTAACAACAAGTGTATAGCTACCTGACGACAGATTGCAAAATTGTCTGAGGTATTCTGTTTGCGGTTCCGTCATGAATCCAGCCTTTTCTTCACCAATAACTTCACCTGATTCCGTCGATAGGAATGTAAAGCCATTGTCTTTTGGATAATCTTTAGAAGAGGTGAATTTGATGTTGACGCAAGAAGAAGAATTACCGGGCCAAAGAGAATTACTTGTAGGAGGTGTAGAAGTGTTTGTATCAAGTTCCGTAGTGATAACTTCGGTTGGCTCGGGAGTATCAACTGTAGTACCTGCTTCTGACGGCACAGGGCTAAGGACTGCTGTAGTAACAATTTCAGTTGGCTCAGGAGTAGGCGTTGCAGTAACAGACGTGGTGTTACCTTCGGTTGGCCCGAGAGTTTCAACTGTAGCAACTGCTTCTGTTGGCGAGGGGGTATCCAATACTGTTGTAACCATTTCGGTTGGCTCGGGAGTAGGCGGTGCAGTAACAGACGTGGTGTTACCTTCGGTTGGCCCGAGAGTTTCAACTGTAGCAACTGCATCTGTTGGCGAGGGGGTATCCAATACTGTAGTAACCATTCCAGTTGGCCCAGGAGTAGGCTGTGCAGTAACTGCATCGGTTGGCTCGGGAGTATCAACTTCATCGGTTAGCTCGGGCGTAGGCGCAGGAACCTCTGTGAAAACATTCACAATCATCGTTGGAGAATATGTGTCAGGGGGGATGAAAGAGCCCACAGGGCTCTGTGTGGGAACTCCAACCTCAACGGTGACGTTTTCTGTAGCACCAATAATGCCAGTTGTTGTGCCATTGCTTAGTGTTCCATCCAAGATGGAGCCTGCATCTGTTAAATTAGATGCTGAAGTACTTTCATCATCTCCTTCATACAAAGGGATATTTTCTTGAGTTCCATTCACAGTAGGAGCACTGGTTGTGGCTGAACGATTGGTGCCACGAAATGAAGGAGGAAATGTGTTAGTAGCTGGCGTAGGTACAGATGCACCAGCTGGTGGTGAAAATGGTGGTGGTAGTGGAGGAGGAATTGCTGATTGTTCCGCTGAATCAATCGAGCGATTGTTCTGCACAAGCAAAGTTGTTGCTACGGCCAGCGCACTGGCTGCAAGTACAGCTACGACGGTCATGACGGCGTATAGTCCCTTGCCGCTGCGATTATTACGTTCACGGATTTCTTCTCGCGGCACTTCATTTGCGCCACCGAGTTGTTGTTGAGGAAAGTCGATCGTATCATCGACTGCGGCAGGTGGGAGCGGATAAATCGACTCGATTTCAATGGAGGCGTCGGACGCTTCAGGATATTGAGAGTATTCCATGTCTATTTGTCTGTATCAATTGCCGTCGATGGAAGTGTTATTTTTGTTGGAAATGAGCGCAAAATATGTTCCTCAACTCCGATGATGATTCATAGACCCGCTTGGAAGGAATACGTAAGTATGCACTCCTCATCGATGGGGCAGATAAGTAGATGAAGATGAATGGTGTATCTTTGCTGGAACTGGAATCTTTGGCTTTGCTTTTTTAGCTTTCTTTTGGGCTCTTGTGTGTAAATTATTGGCATTTTTTGGTCTTGTGTTCGACAATCTCTTCAGCACGCGAGCGCGTTCAAGAGGATATCACTAATGAAGCGAAGACAATGGTGACAAAGCAACGGCACAACAACGATTCTTCTTCCTAAACGACATTTCTAAGATGGGTTGTTCCAACAACCGGAAGGCTTGTTGTCTTTACTATACATTTCCTTGGGAAGAATGTCGATGGAGGATCACGAGAAAAGAGAATCATCAAGACTGGAAGAGGTGTTATCTACTACTCAGATTCCCATGTACCTCTGATGGAGCATAAAACATTCAAGACTGCAGCTGAGTTAAAGGCGTTAGTTCAACGTCAAACACAGTTTTATGATGGACGAGTTGAGGGTGTTTATTGCAGGATAATGGATGATAAGAATCAGTGGCTTGCTGGGAGGGCTAAGATTGTGATTGTGAGAACCGACTTCCTTGCTGGCAACGAGCATTGGACAAAAGGAGGTATTCAACGAAATCAGTTGGCATGAACCTTAATCACATAACAGGGTTAAGCTTTCTTTGAAGTATAGTGTAATTGAGTATGTATTTTGAAGTTTGAGACATGCCACTCCAACTTCTCCCCTTCAACCTTCAAACGAGTGCGATGGCAATTGGAGAAAGGGAAGGACATTATTCATCACAATCTCATTTGGTAAAGCAAGCTCGAGGGTAGTTGCAGCCACTGCATCTCGTCGTCACTATCGCCTTAAGGCGTCAAGAACCCATCAACATGCCTTCGAGAGCAGATTGTTGAGTCTGTACAGTCACTGGTACCTTCCACCTGCTTTTCTTTGGACAAGAGAGAACAATTCACACGAAGAAGGGGGAAGGATGAAAAGACTGTCGGTCAAGTATATGACAACCTAATTGTGTTACGATTCCATGTTTACAGCGGAATTCCATCGTGCATTCTCTCCAAAGCAGTGTTCTTGTCGTGCTTCGGCCAGATGCATTCTCTCTATCAATTACGCTATCATTCGCATTCGATGTGACATGAACTATTGTCTTCCTTTCACCAACTTGGCTCGGAAATTAGCTTGGAATTCAGAAAATGAACACGGAATCGACAAGAAACGAATGGATATAATGTATATGTTCAATGACGAGTAAACTTAAGCGCTAATACTGTTATTACTCTCATTTCTTTCCATGAAAGGTGAGTTGGCTGATGTTTCAGTTTCAGAAGCTGCATTGATGTCACTCTACCTACCACCAGCGAAGAGCCATTTTTACTTAGTGAAGATCCAATGTCACTAAAGCTATTAAGCACAATGAGTTGCACAAGCAGAAAAGAACCTTCAGGTCGCATCCATTTGGCCGTCATCTTCGACAATGCTCATATTATCATACCATGATGTTAGTGTTAGTACTCTCATCCTCTTTGCCTGCCTTTCAAGCCATCCTGTCATCAAACCGCCATGGCTTGATCCAACCAGCCCAGAAAGTCCCCCACGAAGCCATCGCTATCAGTACGGTAGCAGAACAACAAACAGAAGGATGAAACATTTAAGCATTTGCAGCAAATGAAGTGTGAAAAGATTGTCTTGGTGGAGGCGGCCTAGATAACCAGTCCTCGCTACGAACACATCTTTAGTGTCGTGTGGTGAACTTTATGTCCCTGGAATTCCTCTTGACTCATGACCAAATGCAATTCGCATGTCAAACTGTCTAGCCGTTCCAATCTCTCCATCAACGAATGAGGTGCGTGCAGTGTGGACAAGTCTGCCCCAATTTGAATTGTACTCGCCAACGAAAATGTCCGACTGAGAAAGGATAGTCAAATCGGCAATGGCGGCAATTGTTCGATTGTATCGTTTTGAACATTCCATGTCACTTTGTAGATGAATTGTTGAAGATGCATCCGGGTTCATGTGGAATGAAACGTTCGAGAAACCTAATAGCTCATCGATTTCATGCTTGATTGTGTCCTGGTCATCAGTGGCAATGTATACATTTGTCAACACACCCGATTCTTGCTCATTCTGGACCTGCTTCAAGTAATGTGAGAAAGGGATGTAATTTGAAGGTTGAGTAGTTTCATTGTACCCTTGTTTTGCCCAATAGTCATCTACCCAATATTTAGCTTCAGCAATGAGCTTGTCGCCCCTCCGTACATGGAACGCAACGTAAGGTTTCGGTAAATCAAATCTGCTAATGAAAGAGTGGACATCGCGGTTAATCCAAGGCTGAAACGTGACGACGCCTGCCCGAGAGAGAAGAGCCGATATTTGGTCGTATATAGCATCAAGCGACAAGTTCTGGCTGTGATTGGCCAACCATCCTGCCTCATGTTTTGTTGCACCTATACGAGACACCCAGTCCGGTGACTTCCGCGCAAGATTTTCAAACATGTTATATTTTGGTGACATCAATAAGTGCCGGAGGTCTCCACCAATTGCAAGCACGGAAACGTTCCTCCCATCCTCGTCCATGCACCAATACTCGGTGTCCGGACTGACTTCATTGCGACGGGACTCCTTACTTTGGGCCACACTGTGCCAAAAGGAGTAGTTGTGTTCACCGATACAAGGCATGCTGCACCCTTTGTGGAGCCATGCCGGGTAGTCTATTACTCGGCCCAACCCCGACTGAAAGAAAGTGTTATTATTTGGGTCATCTAGTGGGCATCCAAATTGGCTGTGGCTAGAAAACTTGCTATGACTCTCGCCATCAATTATTGGCGGATCAAGGACCATAAGGGACCGGTTAAGATAGGAGGCGAGAAGGACGGCAAGGATGTAGTTGTTGAGTTGATAACCTAGACCATACTGGCCAATCACATCTGAAACGTAGAGGAATATGGAAGAGCAGCACTCTTCATTATTTTGGGGTTGCAATGGAGCTTCCTGTTTCCCTAGCAAACTGGATTCACCAAAAAATGAGTTCTGCAAGCTCTGGTGAATATTGCCTACACCACACAAAGCGACCGAGATGATCAGCACAGCAGCAGTTTTGAAGGTGCGAGATAATGACAAAGAGGCAAAAAACGCACGCTTCCTACAAGTACAAGAAGGAAGTCTTTTCCAAAGCGCACGTCGTCGCGAAAGGTTGCACATTTGGTTTGGTGTAGCCCCGTAGATACTTACTTACATCATGTTGTTGTAGCTACTAGCATGCAGACAAAGAAAGATGAGCGTTAGCGTTCAGCTATCTACACCATAATAGCCGGATTCCCAATTATCAGCTTCTGACATCATCTCCTTTTTCAAAACCATCACTTTCTTGCGACGAACCACCACCCCAACACGACACGTGCCGACATTTTTCACCTCCATGATGTCTCCGTACTTACTCCTACTTAGCTATCAACTCTTCGATCCAATCGTTTATTGTTTATTATTACTAACTCGCCTCCAGGATAATGAAGCAAATTGCCTTCACAATCAGTAGTATCATGGCATGCCAAACTTGCCATAAGAAGGAAGTGAAGTGCTGCTTTGCACCACGGGCCCGCACCGCACCTGCGACCTATGTCGTAGGCTGAGAGTAAAAGGTACCCCTCCACAGCAAGGCAGACGAACTGACATTGAGAAGAAAGAGTTGTTAGCCATTATTGAGAGGAAAGATGAGTCATCAGGAGACGGTGTTCATGTTTCCGCGTCTCTACCGAGGCGTGGAGAAGTACCGGTAAGAGACTCATCTGACCACCATCAAACAATGGACACTCTTGACGTATATTGTCAGGGAAAACGGATATTGTGGTTGATTGGGGATACGAACTCACTGGAATGCAAAGAAATTTCAACATGGCTTAGCATGGACAAGGTTGGTGTGTCTACCTACATCATTTGCACTAGTGTCAGCAAGCTTCCATCAAGCGCGAATGGCACTATTTGCATTTTCAGACTTCGCCGAACAAAAACGAAGGATTATTCTTGGCATCTTGCTGTTGTGGAGTCATTCTCTTACCTCAATGAAGATGGTACTGACATTGTGCATCTCCTTGAGTGGTCGGGACCTGTAACTTCCTAGTGGACATCCGGCTTTTTATCTTGACTGTGCACTTTGTAAAAACACTGTTTATGTAGATCGAAAAGATACTCTTGGGAATGATGTTGATGATGTCGTACTGTCTGCCTTGTCAAATTTGCTCATTTGCAGGTACCTTTCGGTTTCTCTGCATTTACAAGTCAAAGCAACCATCCATCATATCAATACTTTTGGTCTCAGTTCACCAACCACTTGCGGCTGTCAAATTGCATCGGAAAACACTGCAGTGCAAGCAATTCAATTCTTCATCGCATTTGTTTAGGAGTATGTTCTAGAATCAAAGATGGATGGACACACACCTTTCTTGCAGCCACACACAGCCACATGACAAGTGCGGCACTGTATGTTTTTGATGGTAAAGTATATTCATTTTTCCCGAAATGTAATATTCTGGCGTGGGGGGAGGGGAAGGACAAAGGAGGCTTCAGTTAATGGACTAGTGGACATTTTCTGCTCGGAGAAGTACAGGATGAATTATGAATTGAGAACACTTGAATACATTTAGTACTGGCTGTTCTTAGCAGTTTTCACTCTTCCAGGTGCATTATATCTGAGATACCAAACCTCTCTTCTTACTACTTTCTTTCGGCAAAGTTGAAACATTCATCTCACTCAACAGCAACTGTGTCTTGTCAATCAGTTTGCGCATTTCAGCTTCAACTTCTTTGGCTAGTTCAGGTTTTTTGCTAGCTCGAGATTACATGCCAATTCATTGAAGTAAGGATTTAGTGCTTGACGGTAAGTCGCACCACCAGTGATTGCAGGGGTGACACCATTTTCTACCTCCATCCATCAGGGCGAAACAAAATCGATCTAATCGATACATCATATGTGTAACGCGCCCTGATGAAGCCCACTAAATCATTTGAGCTTGACAATGTTCAAGCAAAGCGTGTAGGTTGAGCAGCACTGACTCGGCTGGCCATAGCTTTGATACATCAACGCCTGCACGGAAGCAAAGAGCGATCACGTCATTTTGAAGCAACTGTACTCCAATAGAAAATCTTTCCTCCGCAGAATGAAAGTCTTTACGATTTGAAAACAATTGGTTTTGGCTATTGCTACATGACGCACTTGTTTCATTGGCTGATGGTAGAATCTTTCCTTCGCTGTTTCCTCCATCTTCCTTCAATCGAGGCGGATTCAAAATATACTCAGAAGCACCTGATTCGTAGCTTTCAGCTAACACTGCAAATGATGCATGATTAATTCGCTTGGTAATAATGGACGGAGATGTAGAAATAAGTAGCGAGGGCGTTCCTTGCTCGAATGATTTCGCGTCTGCTGATGCGCCAGAGGAATATGCCAAATGCTGTGCGTTTGTCATAGCACGTGACGTAGCTGAAGCTGTCAAAGCCATCGCTTTACGAGCAGAAGCCCCTACGATTGATATCAAAGAAGTCTTCGATGAACGAGTAGTATTGGCCGGTGGCAACTTCGCATGAGTGGGTTTTGATTTTGAGACAGAGGTGTTTCCTCTTTGGTTCGGGCCCTCTTGGCAACATGCATTGCAAATTGGTATCTGTGCATCATCACCAAACCCGTCATCAGTATCAATGTCATCAAAACTAATTGTATCAATCACATCGTCCCCAAAATCATACACTGCTCCACACTTGGGACACTCCTTTGCACAAACAAGGATTGGATGCGGCAACACAACGCCCAGACATCTGGAGACGAGATTTGTCAAAGTTGCAACTAACCGTAGGCTCGATGCCAACACTCCCTGTGGAAGAACTCCATACAGTGCTGGGCCCGCGTGAGGGAGGGGCAGACCGCCTATCTTTCCAACACCTGTTGCATTATCTTTGTTCATTTTACCTTTGTTTCCACTGGTATACTCATCGCCAACATCTATACGATGCATATCAAAAATGCGCAAGGCAAATTGAAATCTAAGCGATTGAATCTGATGTCTACCATGATCCAAGGCGTCCCTAAGTCTACCATCCCCAACGGGATCGCCATATAATTTCTTCTCGTCCCGAGAATTTATGTTCTCTTCTGCTTGATACACTAGACAGTTCTTCATACTGCTCAACCGTTCTTGAGCTAAGATGAGTTTTTGTGAATGTAACTCTAAGTTTGATTGCCTTTCATCATTTTCCATTGTCTTTGCCGTGACGTTCACAGCCAAATCATTACTTTGACTTCGTAAATTATCTAGACGTTCTTTCAAATGCATAACTTGTTGATTGATCTGATTTGGATCAGGCAAAGGGCGACGCTGCGTTATGTCGGAAGAAACTCCATCATTTCGAAGATTGTGCGCGTCATCACCTCCTTCAACAAGATCATCAGCCGGAAGAAGCCGCGTCTCTAGGAGGCGTAGTTGACACTCTCTCTTCTTCCGTAGATGTCTTTGTTTTGCATCTGAATGTCGTTTGATCTTGGAGGACAAGTTGCGAGCTGCACAAATATGACATGACAGATGATTCTCATGGGATAACACGGCTGCATTTTTTGATGCTGCAGCTACGCCGCCGCAATAACAAGTGGCCGGCGATGTTGCCATGATCAGCTGGTAGACACGACGATGAACCTAAAGAAGTTCGATGATACCTATCATAACATGGTTAGTTCCGAACAACAAACAACAATGATTTGTTGATGTAACACTTTAGTGTAACGGTAACGTGTAACCATTATGTCCATCGCATCTCAACACTCAACACTCTTTTCGTTCCGCCGCCGCCATCCCGCATTTCCATATCCAGCAAAAAATACATAGAGTAAACAAATCATAGCCAAAACAACCATGGGACCTGAAGAAGACCTCCCTACGCTCATATCTCAGAAGGATCACCTGAATGTCCTTCGTTACGTCCGAGCTCATCAATTGCGTGAGCCCAATCTCGTGGTAACACACGGTAAATTATTACTCCAATCAAAATCACTCGGTGATGCTGAACGCCTTGCATCCCTTGAACAAATATGCATTGCTGCCTGCGACATTGGGGACCTTGATCTGGCCGAATCATGTTTGGATTCTATTGTGAATCCATCTAACAATAGTAAATCATCACTCGTTGTCACTAAAGAGTCATCTCGTTATAGGAAATTGCTAGCCTTATGTTTGGAGGCGGCTGGGAACTATGAATCTGCTGGTTCGGTTTATGACATGTTACTGCAGGACAATCCATCCAATGCATACGCTGCCAAGAGAAAATATTGCATTCTAGCAGCACAACCCGGTAAGGAAACTGATGCAATGAAGGCTCTTGATGAGTACTTATCCAAACACCCCGGGGATTTGGCTGCATGGAATCAAATGGCCGAGGTTTGTCTTTCTGTGTCCGACTTTAAGGGGGCTGCTTACTGCTATGAAGAGTTGGTGTTGGGTTGCCCATTAGACACAAATATTCATACCAAATTGGGTGAGGCGTACTGCACAGCAGGAGGGGTGGAAAATGCTAAGTTGGCAAGGAAGCATCTGGCACAAGCGGTACAGCTGGACCCGAATAATCTGCGTGCCTGGTATGGACTCGTAGCTGTTGCGGAAGGATACTTAGAAGAAATAGAGAAGATGTCAAAGAACAAACGCGAAGTTGAAGAACAGGGGGTGGAGGTTGCAAAAGAGTTGATCAAGTTTGGTGGAGAAAAGTTGGTTGGAATTTACAAAGGGACGAAAATGGCTAAGGTTGTCAATGCAGTACTGAAAGAATCATCAGAGTCATTATAAGTTGTTGTAATAACACTGCATAAACGATACAATACCTATAAAGGAAAGGAAAATAAAATTATGTACTATGGCATAGCTTCAACCAACAAGAGGACATCCATCTCTTCACTGATACGATCCATAACGGTGTCTTCAAATGACCCCGATTATCTTCACTACAACTGAAAACGGATCCAGCCAGTATATTATAAGCGGCTTGAAAAGCTTAAACAAAGATTTAGAGCAATAACGACGTACATACAAATAAGATGTAGTGCTGGCAGCCATCCCAATTTGGGCATCATCAGGACATCTACGAGGCTGTAACAACGCTTCTTTGATTGTGGTATGTATGAGCCGAAGATATTTCCTTCCCTACTATCCGCACCGAGTGCCACTAGAAGCTTCTGATTGCCATGTTGCAGGCGGTATGTACACACAATTAGGACGGCAGGGGGTTGTTTCAAGGAAGTGGTAGCCCCATAATTATAATTTTACTTTTTTTCTCTTGAATTATCAACAGACCAAGTTACCATACTTAGGGGTAGGAATTTCTCGATGTCACCTCCTTTCAAAGATACCTCCTCTCCAGCCACGCGCACACATTCACCCTTGCCTTGCCTGCTCTCTCTCTACATCAAAAATTCAACAGCAGTATTGTACAATACTGAGTTAAATCTTCTGGTTGCGTGGCATCAACCCTCCCACACCTTCTTCACTCCCTGAGCGCTCCATAAAATGGCCGATGGTGGCAGAGACGCCGGCGAGATCGCAGAATCTCTGCGCAAAATGGCTAAAATTGTGAACAATCTCAGTGCACGTGCCGACTGCGAACCGTTTCGGGAGCCGGTAGATTGGAAGGCACTCGAGCTCTATGACTATCCTAAGATTATCAAGAAAATGATGGATCTTGGAACCATCAAACGAAAATTGGAGAAGGGTAAATATAGTGATGCAGCTGAATGTGCTGACGATGTACGGTTAGTGTGGAAAAATTGTATGACCTACAATGCTGATGGTTCTGATTTCTACCGATTGGGAGACTCCTACAGTAAAAGATTTGAGGAACGGTTCCAAAAGCTAGTCGATGAATTTGGGGAGGATGTCATCTGTGGCAATATTGCTGCACAAGCGGCTCCGTCTTCGAAGAAAAAATCTAGAACTTCACCCGTGCCAAATTCGTCATCTACCAATAAGAAACACAAGTCGGATAAAAAATCAATTGATCCCAAGGGAATTATACCGCTGGATGTAAAGACCAGATTTGCAGCTCGATTGCAAAGATTATCGGGAATGGAATTAGGACACGTTCTTTCGGTAATCGATGAGAAATGCCCCGAAGCTCTAGAGGAACCACCTGCAGATCAACTTCGATCGGACGCACAACGAATGACAAAAAAACACAACTATGCACTGGACGAATTTGATGGGGGTTGCCAAATTGAAATAGATATCGATGCTATCCCGTCCCATATCTTTGGGGAGCTCGATGTCTACGTCAAAGAGCAAGTTTCTGGGCGTGGTCGCGGTCCATGGAGTGATGAGCTCTTGACTGAAGATGCGGCGAAGAAGAAGAAAGTGAAAACTTAGAGATACCGCGTTTTATTTCAATCTGATACCATGGTGGTGAATGGAGTTTTTGACGCTTCTCTACATCATCACAAATAAATACCAGTTCATAATGAAGTGTTAAGTTATTGTCTATTTCAAAAGAGATGGAAAGCTTTCCGAAACACACAGGCATCATAGTAGTAGCAGCTAGAGCAGCACTTCTTCCGCACCATTAGCAATGATCACAAGAAGCATGAGCACATGCAGATATAGATCATAATACCTATTATGTATTGTAGCGTGTAGCAGAAGCTCATCGATCTTCTTCCCCTACCTTCTTCCCCGCTTCTCTATCAAGAAGAAAAAATCTATCGATGTCAAAAGTCAAAAGATCTGTCAACGAGCTTTCAACGTCATCATGACACGCATTCACACTGCATTCACACCTCACTGTACATTGTACTTAGGTAATTGACACCATGACCGGAAAGCACCCCACACTGCAGCCAAAGACGCCAGTCCCCAGCGATATCGAAGTAAGTCAAGATATCGTCAATGAGGTTGGCTTGCTTCCAATTGAAGATGTCGCACAAGAGGCCGGACTTCTCCCTGAAGAAGTAATTCCATGGGGCATCGCGAAAGCAAAAATTCATTTGAAAACGACTCTTGACCGCCTCTCTGACCAACCCGATGGAAACTACATCGTGTGCACGGGTATCAACCCTACACCTCTTGGGGAGGGAAAATCAACTACGACGATTGGCCTCGCTCAAGCGTTGGGTGCGATCCTGAAGAAGAAAAGTTTTGCATGCATTCGTCAACCAAGCCAGGGCCCAACATTTGGTATCAAGGGAGGTGCAGCTGGAGGAGGATACGCCCAAGTTGTTCCAATGGAGGAATTCAATTTACACTTGACTGGAGATATCCATGCCATTACTGCAGCGAACAACCTCTTGGCAGCGGCTATTGATACACGTATGTTCCATGAAGATTCCCAGTCTTGTGAAGCTCTATACAAAAGATTATGCTTGGCTAATGGCAAACCATTCAATGCCATTATGAAAAAGCGTCTCGCAAAACTGGGCATCGATACTAACAAATCACCGGAAGATCTAACTCTTGAGGAGCGGTCCAAGTTTGCCAGATTGGATTTTGACAAATCAACTATCACATGGAATAGGGTGGTTGACACTTGTGATCGTCACTTGCGCGGTGTTAGTGTCGGGTGTGGCTCGAAAGAAACGATACAACCACGAGGAACGGTCAAAGGAGAGACTCCTCGTGTGCAACATATTCGAGAAACTGGGTTCGATATGTGAGCTTTCATCGTTTCGTTATGTTATTTCTTCTCTTATGAAGTGATTCAAAACAACTAACTCTTTTTTCTGTACTTCAACTTTCCAGTACTGTGGCATCAGAAATCATGGCAGTACTTGCGTTGGCAAAAGATCTCCCAGATCTCCGTGAGAAGCTTGGAAACATGGTTGTTGGGTATTCCAAATCCAGAGAGCCCATTACTGCAGATGATTTGGGCTGTGGAGGTGCGTTGACTGTCTTAATGAAGGACGCTCTCTTGCCTACGATGATGCAAACTGTTGAGAGGACACCAGTCTTGGTCCACGCTGGTCCGTTTGCCAACATCGCTATTGGAAATTCTAGTATCGTTGCAGATAGATTGGCACTGAAACTTGCCGGCGAGGACGGCTACGTAGTCACGGAAGCTGGCTTTGGAGCTGATATCGGAATGGAAAAGTTTTTCAACATTAAATGCCGTGAATCAGGCCTCAAACCTAAGTGCGCTGTCATCGTTGCGACTGTTCGTGCACTAAAAATGCATGGTGGTGGCCCTCCTGTTAGTGCGGGAAAGCCTCTTGCCAAGGAATACACCGAAGAGAACATTCCCTTGGTTGTGAAAGGTTGTGCCAACTTGTGCAAGCACATTGAGAATGCGAAGAAATTTGGCGTGCAAGCAGTTGTTGCAATCAACCAATTCAAGTCTGATACTGCTGCAGAGATGGAAGCTATCCGTAAGGCCAGCATGGATGCAGGAGCCTACGACGCTGTTGTCAGTAATCATTGGGCAGAAGGAGGGAAAGGCGCCGAAGCACTTGGGCGTGCTGTCATTGCCGCCTGTGAAGCCGGCAAGAGTGAGGACTTCCGTTATCTCTACGATTTGGACTTGCCCATTCGCACCAAGATTGAAATTATCAGCAAGGAAATCTACGGCGCTGACGGAGTTGATTTCTCAGACGTGGCTGAGCAACAAATGAGTCAATATGAAAGTTCTGGTTTTGGAAAGTTGCCGAGTAAGTACAACAATACATCTTGACCATCTTGACATGCGTTTTACTTTCAAAACTCATTTACTCGTTGTTATATTGTACATCCATTACTTTGGTACAGTTTGCATCGCTAAGACCCAATATTCCTTCAGCTGCGACGCTGCTGCCAAAGGAGTCCCTACCGGCTTTCGAATCTTTGTGAGAGAAATCCGTAGTTGTGTTGGAGCCGGATTTCTTTATCCGATTTGTGGTGATATCATGACGATCCCTGGTCTTCCGACTCGGCCAGGATTTTATGATGTGGACATCGATTGTGAAACTGGAGCTGTCATTGGTTTGTTTTAACTCGTAAATAGTGAGAGGTGTTCTAATTAGGGTCAATTGTTTAGTCATACACGCTCTTGTACTCAGAAATTTGGTAATCAGAGGTAGTATATTCTGATGTTTCGTATTCTTTGACCTGGTAGCCACCACGATGTCCAGTGGTTCCATACAAACTAATGTCCTCATCCTCTTTCTTTTCTTTCTCATCAAGACTACATTTAATATTCAAGTGGTGTATCATATGGTCTACAGCGAGACCTTCATCTTTCTTTCCTTTCTTCCCACGAGCAGCAATGTTGGCAGCTCTGACCGCTTCATCAGCATCACGCTGCATTGCAGGAATACCTCTGTGAGCTCGTTCAATCGAAGCAAATTCTTCCTCACTGGATAAAATTCCTTTGAAATTAGCAGCTCGTAATTGCCCCGATGCTGTGTGTTGCTGCTGAATTAATGACCCCGCCGATGGGACCGCATGTGCAGCTGGGAGATGTGACATGTAGGTGGCACCATCGGGTTCGGGTTTGACAATAATGTCATCGTCAATTGATTTTGGATCCTCTTCTCCTTCTATTGAACGAGTAGCCGGTGTTGTCCTAGCCGTACTAGTAGTAGCAGTTGTTGTTGATGATGAAGCCATCAAATTAGTGACAGGAGCAGCAACCGCCACGGCAGCGAGAGAAACATTTTCTGAAAAATCATCAACTGGTACAGCGGTAGGCACATTGAGTAGGAAGTCGCGCTCTGTTGATGAATCAAAAGGTGATGGCGCTATCACAGCCTCATCATTCTCTTCGGTATGTTCACTTCTTACCATCTCCATGTTGTTATTGGTTGTTTGTGTTGGTTTTATGTTGTTGGCCTCATTGAGTGGGAGATAGGCTACCTGTTTCATCGTAGACTTCATTCTGGACGCTGGACGAAGGTTCTTGTTTTTAGCTCAAAAAGCGCCCACGACCCGCCACAACAACCAGACCCACGACTGCCCCTCATGCCATGACCATACACATACCCACACGCGCATTATCTTTTTTCATCTCCCATCTCTCAAGTGATTTCCAGTGATCTTCATTTTTATTTCTTCGACGTTCTTGAAAACCGCCCAGTATGGTACAATAGATTGCCGCCGTGGATGGAACACAAATCAAATCGCAACGCATCGCAATGAATACAGTAAAATTTTCCTTCAAGGGCAGGTCGGAGACGGTCACCGCCCCCGAGAGTATTACAGCATCGGCTTTACTCGCTCTGGCACGTGAATCATTGCAAATTGATGATGAGATCGTTCTCAAACTTATTTTCAAAGGCAAGACCATTGCTTCTTCTGCAGCAGCCGATGACGATGAAGGCTCTAAGCGTGCATTTCCAGAGGGAGTCAAAATGCCGAAAGGCGGAGCTAAAGTTATCGTTATGGGTACAATGACTTCGGGCATTGCAACACTGAACTCCATGCGTTCCGATCCGCTCATGAGAGGTTTCGACGAAGAAAAGTTATCAGTCTCCTGCGGCTACAAAAGTGGAGTAACATCCACTTTTTGGGGACCCAAGTTGGGAAGTCAGCATCCAAAGTACAAATTTTGCCGGTTGGAAGAGTGTAAAGATGCATCTTTTGGCACCCGACCTACATCATCGACTCCTCACGCCTTTGAAGCGAGAAGATTGATGGAACAATTGGCTACTGATCCTGGAGTTGTGCAAGTTTTGACTTCAAGAGAACTAGTTGTGGGCTGTCTGGGTGAGATGGATCCTATAGATGATCGTCTCATGCAGAAGAAGAAACAAGAAGGTGCTTGTTTACTTGGCTATAATACAAATCACGGACTCGCCATCCATATTAAGTTACGAACTGATGATTTGAGTAGCTTTAGACCATACAATGAGCTTGCATCGACACTGATTCATGAATTGTCACATAACTGGGTGTCAGAGCACGACGTTTTATTTTGGACGAACTATGGACAGATGAGAGTAGAATACTTATGGAAACATGCTTGTTTGATATTGGGTGGGTTGTTTGTAAATGGCAAACGGACCGCATCACTTGCCCTAATCATGGATATGATTATCTTTCCTAGTGATGGAAAAGACTCACCGAGCAAGTCAAAGCTCATGGATAACATTTGCCAATCGGTTATAAACGAATTGTCTGGTGAAATGGCACAACACCACCTCCCAGTTCAGCTGGTTGCACCAGCGGTGATTGGCTTCGGCAAAGATTTGATGCTCGAAACGCAAGACGAAAGTATAGGATTTGGGCATGGACAGCGGTTAGGTACATCGTCTGATGATGAAAACTCTGGGTTATCTGTCAGAGAGCGAGCTCTTGCAGCCGCAGAAAAACGTGCTAGAGAAGCAAAAGAAGAAAAGTAGCTTGTAGATGATGTGTATTCAAAGACATCATAATGTATAGAGTATGATTCAAGTGCTTAAAATTCATTCCTTTTAATTTTTACTTTGTCCTGGCAAAGGAATCTCACTCGTGTAGTACAGGTTATCCTCTCTTATGCTTTCACCATCATCGCCTTCCCTTTGTCCGCGGTAGATTGCGTAAGCTGTCACGATGGTTGTCTCGTCAGGAACCAGGTGAAACGTGCACTCTCCTTCATCCGATTCATCGGGTCTTTCATCCTCGTCATTGCTGTTTTCATTGTCAGTTGACTTCTGTTTAGAGAACGAGTCGAACCCCAATAGTCTCCCTTTTTGATCTTTAATGTAGGCCACTTCAATTGGTCCGCCGCTCTTTGGGTCTGTCAGCTGGAACTTTGCATATGCATTGATAAGTTGCGGTTCGTCTCCATTTGGAGTTGGTGTTTGTTCCTCATCTACTACGTCCCCACCATCTTCATCTGCATCGGCCTCAACATGCTCTCTCCAGTTGCCAAGGTCAACCTCAACTCCGTCGAATTTCAGGACATATCCATCATTCTCTCCTATTTCAGCATCACTTTTCGAGAATTGTTGTCTATTGCTTTCTAATACAGCGTCTTCCAAAGGATCGACATAGTCTTTTTGGTAAAAGTCATTTGAGATGAGGCTATAAATGTTGCGATGCTCCTGAATACATCCAATCCAGGGACTAAAGGTAAAAATGAGAGCAACGGATGAGATCAATACTAAAGACAATGAGATATACTGACGAATCCTATTTGCATGCACTCACATCATAAATTTGTCACATCGTTCTGCCAGAGTCATTTCTTCCTTTTCTGAGATAACTTCCTCGCTACTTTCATTTTCGTCGTCACCTTGATCGTCGTCTTCCTCGACATCTTCCTCGTCATCTTCATCATCTTACAGGATTTTATTGCAAATGAGAATAGAAGATTGAAATACATTAAACCCAAAACCAAGTATTCACATGCACTCACCATCGTCGTCATCTTCCCCAGGCTGGATACTCTTCTCCATGAACGCATCCCATTCTCTTTCAATTTGTTCTTGTTCTGTCAAGATAGGATCATCTTTTGATTCTTCCTCACTCTTAGCTTCTTTTGCTTCTTTGCTTTCTGCCTCTGCTATTGTCTTTTCCTTCTCGGCACTATGTTCTTTCATACAACGCTCGAATTTAAGCCAATACTGCCTGCACGGTCCTTGCCGATTAATGAGGCATATGCTGCACGAAGTTTCCTCGTCGTTCGATGGATCATCTTCGTCATCGTCCTCCACATCAGCAGGACCAGCATCTGTTAGTGATTCAGGCGACGACGCATCGAGTACACCAGCATCCATTCCATCTTCGACATCAACAATATCGTCACTGTCTTCCATTACATCGGCAGGACCGGTTATTGTTTCACAGAATGAAATTTTGTTATCATCTGATATGGAGTACGCGGCTACAAGTGAAGTTGCAGCTGCAAGAGTGAGGAATGAGGTCGGATTGCGTGTATTGTGATTGTTGGATGATGTGATGTTTGCCCCGGATGCTGCTGCCGGGACTGTGGAGCCCAAAGCTCTACAAACAAGAGAAGATGGAACGTGCCTAGCATGGCGAGCAGCAGCAGCTATTATTGCCGACGACATGATGAATTAAGTTTAGATGGAGAGGTTCGTTCGTACATTAGCTTGGGCAAGCGGAAGAGAAGATCTCACCGTCATGGCTGGGAGAAGATTCTTAGAAGGGATAGAGGAAGAGACTAGAGAAGAGAGATAGATCTTTGCTATGTAGAAGAATGGACAGACGAAAGATATGTGGGTTCTTCCCAACATTGCATGGAGGCAGGACCCGACATCGAATGGATTAACGAGGTTTCGATAACCGTTCATGTGGTAGAACTTCGGTCGAAACTGTTTGAGAAGAGATCATCACAAAGTTGTGAGTGAAAATAAGGGTTTGTTTCAGGCCATTTCTGAGTTACTTTATGCATAAATTCGCTAATCAAACAGGTCAGGGGTGCTATGCTTGATCAATTCATTGCGATTGGGGCGGATGCAGCTACGACATTTTGGACACAGCCTCTCACGTTGGCAGCCAGCTTCTCGTCTTCGCATTCAACCGTGACTTTTGCAGTTCCGTCCAAAATGTCCTCAAATTCCACAGTTGCAGTACAAACTAAACCATCGCTTTCCTCTGATGCGGTGTCGCTTGCGTCAAGCTTTACTTCAAACGTCCCCTTCGTAGCTTCATACGTAGCCTCTACTGACAAGAACTGATCAGAGAGTGCCTGGTACACAGCACGTAGATGCTCCTCTGCTGTTGTTTGAGTGTCTGTGTCATCTTCTCGAGCTTTCTTCGCTCTATGGCTACATGGTCTTCCTGTTAATCGAATAGATGCCGCACTGCTCTGCGCATGCATGATGAGAGCAATGAGAGAATCAGCAATTACATCACCAACAGGGCTACAGTCCCATTCTACTGTGGCGACGCCTTTGGTTTTGCCGGCAATGACCTTGACTTGACTTCCAATGCTGAATGTAACAATTCCCTCGTCATCAGCTCCATCGGTATCTACATCCCTAGCTTCCTTTGTTTCTTCAATGTCGCGGAACATCTCACCCAAAAACATTCTCAGGGTTTCAATCTTACCAACAAATGGAACATGCAAGCGCGACGACACTGATCCAACCCGAAGAGGTGTGTACGTCGATAGATCCTCGGGTGCTACAATTTTAGACGAGTTTTGTTGCGTTACCAGTATCCCGTGCACGGCGTCTCCTTCACGAGGCTCCATTACTGCTTTGGCTTTATTTTCCTCGACTTGATCATCATTGTCATCGGTGGGAGCTTCTGCAAGTTTCCCCATGACTTTCGCTGATCGTCGACGAGTGAAGATAAGTTTTACCTCCACTTCATTTGGAGGCATAGCAATTGTTGGTCGCTTATTCTCTGGTAACTTGTTGTATTGCAACATCAGTGCACCTTTAAGCCTCCCCATTTCTTCCTTTGCCCCGTGCACCAAAATAATGTTTCGTGGATTGACAGACGTGATGAAGTCCCTATTTTGAACGAAATCGACATGTGCCGAGAAACTGACGTAATCCACCAAACAATTCAAAGGCTGCCTGCGCCCTTCCAACGTTACTACCTCTTTTGGTTGACTCATGATCTCCTTGGCTAATGTGTGCTCGACAGCGTATCCTGCAATCAAACACCCGTTCTTGGGATCACCTGCCCAACGATCGAAAAGTTGTCGACTAACTCCACTCTGCAACATTCCTGGACTAGCAAAGACGACACTAGGTCCACGGTCGTCAAATGTATTCACATCTATCGATTTCAAATTTCGAATGTGTGAGAATGAAAACGGGTTGCCCAAATCCATTTGGGAACGTATCCTTGCGTTCATCATATTTGCATAAGTTTGATAGACACGCAACGCTCTTGAAGCCATTTTTGAAGCATAATATATTGGAATTGATTGAAGATGAGGATGATCCCTCCAATACTCATCCAATATCAGGAGTAACTCTTGTGCTCGTCCCAACGCAAATACGGGGATCAAGCATCGGCCACCCCCTGATACTATCCTCTCAATCGTTCCTGTAAATCTCGCCTCACGCTCTGCACGAGATGCATGCACCTGCACTCCATACGTACTTTCCACAATGAGCACATCAGGAGATGTGTGGTACCTAGGCAATTCTGCTGCCATCAAGTGTCTATCTTCCTCCATACTGTAATCTCCGGTGTAAAGAACCGACCTCCCTCCAATCTCAATAAAGAACATCGCAGCTCCAAGCACGTGACCTGCATTGAGGGCATGAAACTTGAGCCCAGATGGAAGATTGAGATCAATCGTTTGATGGTAATCAATAAGTTCAATTTTGTCCACGCAAGATTGAAGTTCCGCTTCCGTGTAAAGTACATCATCATCCTGCGATAGTTCCCCACCCGCACCCTTCTTCATTGTCATCAATCGTAGATAATCTCCCAATAATAATCGAATCACCGCTTTGGTCGGATGTGTCATGAAAATCCTCCCCTTGAATTTTGTCCTTTCCGTAAAGTAGGGCAAACTTGCGGCATGATCCAGATGAAAGTGTGTCACGAGAAGTACATCCACCTGTTCTGGATCTACCCTATCAAAGAAGGGCAAGCCAGCAATTCCATCATAACCAGGATGGATGCCGCAATCTAATAAAATAGTTGTGCCACGGAATGTGAGGAGATGGCATGATCTTCCGACCTCTATTTTAATGATGAGTTGTGCGCGTAAAGATATGAAAGTGAGCCAGCGGAAACAATACATTATTGACGTCGTATGAAAATTCGTCATCTTTCTTCTCACCTTGCCCAGACCCCAGAGGGGTTATTGTCATTATATCTTCCATTGTTGCTGTTTATTGCAGTAACATCGACAAACAATCCATCGCGGCCTCGACTGGCTCCTCCTACATAAAAAATGTGTGTTACGAGTTACGAAGCGGTGTTACGAAAATGTAACAGAGCTCTCAGCCGTCACCCATCACCCATCCCAAGGCAGAGAGCCATCACTTCTTTGTTTTATCTTCACACCAACCACCAACCTCACCATATCACCGTCCATTCAAGACGACTGCGGTGGTGGACTGTTGAAGGACTTTATTCTTTACCAAGCTGCACCATATTGAGGCGTTTAGTTCTTCTCCTAAGCTTATTGAATTTCCCTACACAGATGATACGGTCACCGCTTTTCGTCTTTCTTTTTGTCACAATAATGAAGCACATCACTGCTCTGGCAACAACACGTGCGATCGTCGACAGCTCAAGGAGAACTGCGTTCAAAAGTGCTGCCACTCTACATACTTCGCGCAGGTTCAGTGATGTTCCGCTTGCAGCAAGGTGCTGGAATAGATCTACGGCGACTTCAAGAAATCGTTCTATTGGATGGGCTTTACAATCCAACAATTTTTCTTTGCGTACAAATAATATCGCACTCTTCAGCAGCGCAACTGATGGCAATGAACTAAGTAAATTTACTGTTGCTGAATTGAAAGTGAAACTAAAAGAGAAGGGACTGCCTACATCTGGTCTCAAGGCTGAGTTGGTAGAACGTCTCGTCACTGCTGGAGACAGTAGTACACAAACTCAAAGTCCCAAAAAGAGTGCTACTGCTAGTCCAAAGAAGCAGAAACAATCAGCAAAACGAAAAATTGTCATCAATCCGAATTGGAAAACAGAATTCAACGCGAAGGCGCTTGAAGATGAGTTCAACAAGTTAGCCAAGAAGGAAGGGTTTGATGAAGCTACCGCCTACTATGCCGATGATGCAACATTTGAAGATGACTTTCTAGAGGAAGATTATAACTTTGATGATGACGATTTAGAATCCGATGACGATGATATTCCCGACTTTGGTACCGCAGGTCAAAGCATGGAGGAAAGGCTCGCAGCAGCTAGGAAAGATCAACTGACGGGACGTGTTTCAGTGCCCAAGTCATTAGATACCTTTTCGCAAGAAGTTAGTTTTGAAGATTTACAGAAACTAGGATTTCGAAAAGAAGTCAACCCATTTGGCAATGATGAGACTCCAAGAAGAGACCAATTCAAGATCATTTCAGGGTCCATGACATGCTCAGGTTGTGGTGCCAACTTTCAAAAGAAGGACGAAATGCGTCCAGGTTTCTTGCCGGAAGATAAATTTGATATACAAACAAAGCTGAGCAAAATTGAAGAGGTTCAGAAGATGCAAGAAAAGGCACAATCAGCAGATTGGAGTCCGGAAGATGAAGTAGAATGGTTGCTTCAAGAAGGTGAATCCGATGGTGAAGACAGTGAGGAGAATATGCTGAACATGAGCGTAGATGAAATGGCAGAGCTGCAGGGACTTGACCTTGACGTTCTAACAAAGAAAAAGGTTCTTTGCAAGCGCTGTCACGGGCTTCAGAATTTTGGAACAGTAGAGCAGAATTTGCGTCCTGGATGGACGGATGAGCCCATGCTTTCACAAGAGGAGTTTCGAAAGTTGCTGCTGCCTTTGCGTCAAAAGAAGGCTGTCATACTTGCCTTGGTTGATTTGTTCGACTTCAGTGGGTCTGTGCTGCCAGAATTAGATGAGATAGCTGGCGACAATCCCGTTATTCTTGCAGCCAATAAAGCTGATCTTCTTCCATCTGAGATGGGGCAGGCGCGCGCGGAGAATTGGGTACGCCGAGAGCTGGAATATATGAATGTACAATCAATTGCAAATATTGGAGGTGCCGTTCGATTAGTTAGCTGCAAGACTGGCTTTGGCATCAAGACAATGATGGAGAAGGCGAAGAACCTTGCAGAAGAGATGGATGCTGATATTTATGTTGTAGGTGCTGCAAATGCAGGCAAGAGTACTCTTGTAAATTTCTTACTGGACGAGAATAACCCTGCGAGGAAGGAAAGCTTCAAAGGGAAGAAGAGAGCTGGAAATGCCAACAAGTGGAAAGGATCAGTGACAACTTCACCTCTTCCCGGCACGACGCTTAAATTCATTAAAATCGAGTTGGGAAAGGGAAGAGCATTGTATGACACACCAGGTTTGTTAGTTCCTGGGTGTCTCACCGAACGTCTCACTCCGGAAGAGCTCAAGATTGTAGTCCCAAAGAAGTGAGTGGATTTTAATTGGCAATGCTTTTTAATATCATCCTGATTCATATTTCTCACCCTTTACTTGTTTCTTCGACGATCTCATAGGAAAGTGGAACCAATAACGTTTAGGGTGGCGTCTGGAAAGTGTGTTCTCGTAGGTGGACTTGCAAAGGTTGAGCTTATTGGGGACAGCAAACCATTCCTCTTTACGTTCTTTGTTGCCAATAATATTAAGCTGCATCCAACAGACTCCGAGAGAGCTAATGAGTTCACTTCGAAACACATTGGAAAACTCCTGACGCCTCCCTTGGAACCAGGCCAAGAGCGAATGGAAGAGATTGGTGAATTTGAATACCATGAAATAGATATTAAAGGAGAGGGATGGAAACAGGCTGCCGCAGACATCACATTACGCGGCCTTGGATGGGTTGCAGTGACTGGAGCAGGAGTGGCAAAAGTGAGAATTGGCGTGCCAAAGGGAATTGGCATTACCGTTAGACCTCCGTTAATGCCCTTCGATGTATGGGAAGCGACTGCAAAATATACCGGGGGCAGGGCTGTCAGAAAGAGTACCAAGTCGAGGAGCGGCAAGAGACGTAAAGGTGTAGGCAGAATGTAAATGAGATGTTGTCACTGTGCGATGATATCGTAGAGTGAGCGTTTTAGAATTCGTTTTCAACTGTTCTAGCAACTTCTTCTGCTCCTGGTTGTTTGGCCTGCATAGTATAGTACGCATCTTCGTCCTCCTCTTCGCTTACAATCTCTTGAACCAACACAACTTCTAGCTCTTCCTCGGGTTTCTCTTCAAGACTTTCGACTTCAGATTCCTCAAATAGGAATGTCTCTGAACTATCGATTGCTTCAAAAGTGTCTTCTTCACTAATCGCTTCCACTTCATCTTGAGGGATCCTAATTTCAACTTCATCATCAATGATCTCCTCGCTGACTGGAAAGCTGTATGCTTCAAGTTTCTTCAAGACCGATGAAAATCCCCTTTTGCACCAATAATCTGAAGGCCCACGCCCCCGATTTGACCTGCATGCTCGTGATGCTAAAGATGCCATGGTGGTTGTTTCTTCATTTGAGCACAAGGGAACGCAAGCCTTGTCAAATGCTGACTTTTTCCCTTGCTGGCACGCTTTGTAAACGTCAGGTGAAGGGTTAATTGTTAAAGCTGGACTGCATGTATGAGATTCAGACAGGAATTCGTTTCGGATCTGATTGCAAGTGTCCTTGCAATTTACGGCTGAAGAATTCACTCGTCCGAAGAGGACTATTAAAGCAACGGCAACAGAGATGAGCTTCATAATTGTGATCTTTGAGGAAGAGAGAAAGAGAGATTACAAGTGACAATGCCAATGATGATACCAAGCAAGCAGTGCGTTCTAATCCAGAGATTTCACAAGCAATGAAGCTATCGTAGCAGGTCATTCTTTCTTTAGCAGGCAGATGAAGATTTTTTCCAGCTGAAAGCGCCAAAATTTAAGGATACTTATGCTAAAGTCATGATATGAATATCTAGAGCCATACACCTCTTCGATGACCAGAGTGCAGCACCAAAATAAGTACTCATTCAAGGAAAGCAGAAAGATCGATGCAACAGTAAAGTATGAGATACTTACGAATGCTTGATTTCTCACGACTCACGATGCATGCGATGACGACTCAATCGAATACTTGACTCGACTCAAATCGATCTCCACTTTTTTGAATTGCAACTCGATTCCTCGCAGTATCTATCTCCACCTATCAGTTCAATACTCTCCAATCACACCTATGCGATTCCTCCCCCACGCCCTGCTACATTCCACTGCATGAACATGAAATTTAACCTCTCGTTAGTGGCAGTGTGTCTTGCCAAATCGGCGGCAGCTTTCTCTGTGAACTTGTCCTCTTCCGCCCAACGAGATGTGTATACAATGGCCGATTGGGCTGCAAATTTCGGCGTTCAGCAAGCAGAAGGATTGCAACTCACCAGCTACGATGGACAAGACTATTTTGCTGCTACTCAACAAGATATTCCAGCGGGAACGTGTGTGATGTACGTCCCGAGCGACGTTGTGTTATCGAGTTCGCAAGCAGCTCAAGAATTCGGAGGTGCTCTTAATGATGCAGAAAATCAACTATCAAAGGCTGGATTGCAAGAGAAGATCCCCCTATTTCGGTTGTTCATGAAAATTCTAGTTGAATATGGAAATGGAGAGGCCAGTCCTTGGTACACATGGTTGAATTCTCTGCCTCGCATATACAAGTGAGTACTAATTCCTGCTCAGCTTTGTTCTTTTCCTGATCTTGCGTTCATGTTACTAACTTCATCTGTGCCACATTCAAAGCACTGGAGCATCGATGACGTATGCCTGCTTCGATTGCCTTCCTCCATATGCAGCGTGGCTTGCACTCTCAGAGAGACAAAACTTTGTGAATTTTCAAAAGGCAGCAAAGCGCGCACCATTGAGTGACGAGATCTTGAGCAACGTGACTATACTAAAGTGGGCATACAACGTGGCACTAACTAGATCAATTGATTGGTACGGAGAAAGGTACATAGCCCCCATGGGCGACATGTTCAACCATGGTACAGAAACAGAGGCGGAGATCAGTTTTGACGAAGACGGAAACTGTCTGGTTTATGCAACTACTGATGTTTATGCAGGAAGTCCATTGCGAGTGAGCTACGGAGATCCTACTAATCCAAGTCCCCTGTTTGCTTCGTATGGATTTTTAGACGAAAGTTCACCAGCAACATTTTGTAAGGTCATGCACATGAAAGATGAAATGGAGGAGCTTGGGTACACATTTTCAGACTTGCTCTTTTACAAGGACACAGGAGACATTACTCCACAGGTGTTTGATGTTGCACTTTATTACGTACTAAAAAAGAGTGACCCAAGTCTTGCAGACGGATTTTACCGGACAATGATGAGTGGTGACGAGGCAGCCAAGAGTCAATACCACGAACAATACTGGCAGTATACCAAAGAAGAATTGCAAAAGCATGTCGATGGCACACTTTTAGACCTTGACAAGTGGTCTGAGAAGGCGAAAGGTTATGATCTGAATACCCATCCACGAGTACCTTTGATTCTGGAACAGTGAGTATTCATTGCTGAATTAACTTGAAATGCTTCCCATTTTTGGTCATACTGCTAACACAAACATATTTTTTCTCCACAGCAATGACTTTGTCAAGGAAACATTTCTAAATGTCAAAAACAACTTGGACTACATGTAGCATAGCAGGCTTACTCTTGGAAGCAAGACAGGTAGTTGTATAAAGTGATACTTGAAAGTTAGGAAAGCTAGGGCCGTAGAAATGCTTCAGTCTGCACACAAGATAGACGTAACCAATAGTAATAACTGATATTGTGGATTGATTGACACACATCATTAGTAGGTATTGTACCATAACCAGCAGGAGGCCAACCTCTCACGGAATAAATCTTCATCTAATGAAGACTCCCAGAATCTCCGTGTTTCTCCCACGAAAAAATGAAAATATAAAAAAATCCTGGAAATCCTCAAAAAATGGTGAATGACCGACTCAATAATAGGAGTGACCATAATACCTGAGCCTCTCTGCTACTGATACTACACAGCTGTTCCTGTAGACACAAGCTCTACTTCGTTCTTCTCTCAATTAATAATAATATCAGGAGACGCTAACCGCAGCATCACAAAAAATGAGCGAGGGAACATCTTCAGCGGGAGCGTCCGCCGCTGGCAAAAAAGCCGGCGGTACACTGGCCCCACTTGCAAAATATAAGCTCGTCTTCCTTGGCGACCAATCTGTTGGCAAAACTTCGATAATTACAAGATTTATGTACGATAATTTCGACAGACATTATCAAGCCACCATTGGTATTGATTTTCTTTCCAAAACGATGTATCTAGAAGACCGCACCGTTCGGCTGCAGCTTTGGGACACGGCGGGGCAGGAACGCTTCCGTTCTCTCATTCCCTCCTATATTCGCGATTCTAGCGTGGCGGTAGTTGTTTATGATGTTACCAACAGAGCTTCCTTCCTTAATACATCCAAATGGGTTGAAGATGTCCGTGCTGAGCGGGGGAATGATGTCGTCATTTGTCTTGTCGGAAACAAAACTGATCTGGGCAATGATAAGCGTCAGATTTCAACAGAAGAGGGGGAGGAGAAAGCCACGAAAGATGGTCTTCTTTTCATGGAGTGCAGCGCAAAGGCGGGGTACAATGTAAAAAGTTTGTTTCGAAAGTTGGCTACTAGTTTGCCAGGAAGTCCTGACGCAGCAAATGGCGGCGCAGCTGGAGCTGGGAGCGGAGCGAGCGGATCCAATGTCATTGATATTAAGTTGTCGCAAGCACCTGCAAACCTGGACGAAAGCAGTAGCTGTGGATGTTAATGCATCGAGCGTTTATTTGTATCTAAAGTTTTGAGAATTAAAACCTACAAAATGGAAAGGAGTGGTATCCTTGCGGTTGTGATGAAAAGAAGTTCTTTGGGATTTACGTGACTGACACATTACTGCAATGAACAATTCTGATGAGGCAGATCTGACGAGATCAGAAGGGTGGAATAGGAGAAAAGTCTATACATGCACCTACGGACTCTAAAGTACTAGGCAGCCTAAATTTGCACATTGAATAAATCTATGTTAGAATGATTTCGTTTTGTTGTGTAAGGTATTAAGCACCTTTTCAACATCATTTGATCTGTGGAAGTTAGCGTTAGTCTGACATTTCGTGAGGTCCCACAATCTTATCAATCTTCGAGTAATTTCTTAAAAATTCTGCATCATATTCGGGAAACTGGGTCACAAGATACTCAGCTCTCATGTTTCGTTGCCAATTGAAGTAGGGTCGAACCCCAAGATTTTGTAGCTGTGAACGTGCAAATTGCATACACAGGAGGAAGAAGGAGACTTGACCCAAGATTGGCTCCATCCATCCCCAACTTGCAGATCCCACTTCGAGCGCTGTTACAACATCTTCCGGCGGAGGCATTTCTGCAGTTACAAATTTGTCATTGAACCAGTTGACCATGTCGAGATGGAATACTAGAGGCACACTAAATATTCCCGCCGTAAAGGCAGCCCCAAATCCGGTATAAAACGGCAGAGCATGAAGTTGCATTCCCCTCCGATTTGTTTCAGCAATCTTTTTGAATATCTTCATCGCATCGTCGTACTCAATCTGATCAACCACCATGATATCTCTAATAATGCACTCACGACATGCTTCTGGGATCTCCATCTCCGCGAATTGCAGAACTTGCTCGTTTGTCATGGATGCAAATGTTTTAGGGAGAGCTTTCGCATATTGCAATGTTGGTTTGCCGTCCTTAAAGCTTCCATCAGGAGGGCTCGGTACACTAGTAAGTGACCTAGTCACATTGAAATGATGTTTGGCTGTTGCTTTCTTTGCGATGGAAGATGCCTTGGAGAGTAATGCACGAGATGATGCGTGGAGGAGACTCTGGATTCATACACGTTGAAAAGATAAAACATCATGAGATGTGTACACAAAAAATGATCAAAAGAAAGAGAAGACAGTAAGAGCAAGTTCGAAGTGCAAACTCACCATTTTTCACTGAGCAACGGAGAATTTATATTATAAAAGAGGAGGTAGCAGTAGGTAGTAGTATTGGATGCAGATATTTATTTAATGACGACAGATGACGACGTATTGTCATGTTGAGCGACCATACTTAGTCTCGAAGCATTCAAAGCAAAGCAAGAGCAAACCCAACAAGAACCAAGAACGCAAGAAGGATCGTGGGCGGGCTTGAGATTTTTGGCGAACGAAGCTGCTGGCGCGTGGTGGCAAGCTTTGTCACGCGACGCCTGTAAAATGAAAGAGCCGTACATAAGATACGCGTTCAACAAAATCCAGCGCACCGCAGCTCGAGCTCGCACGCGCCGCACCAAGCCAGCTAGAAGCCATTTGCCAATAGAAGCCAGCCCCCACTAAGTAACTAACTCCCTACCTCTCCACTTCATGGATGGTTTTTGGAAGGGGAATTGAGGCTGAATTGAGGTTTATTGTTGTTGGTCAGTTGTGAGAGGGTAATCTTTAAAAATATGATGAGGATGATGATCTTCTGCCTTTTAATTGCAAACACCATCACGCATGTCTTGGCGTTCAGCTCGAATCTACAACAAGTACCTCATTTGGGGGCAAGACTTGTCACCAGTCGGCCGTCTTCGAAACTGAGCAATGAAACCGACGAAAAAAGAAGATCGATTATATCTCAAACAATTTTATCCACTTCATTGTTGATACCATCTTTTGCAAATGCTGCATCAGTTCCAGTTCAACGTGCAGTAGGATCCGGAGAGAAGCGATGTCGTGAGGAGGGCAATTGCCTCGAGACTTTTGAACTCGATGGAGCAGTTGGTTGGAATTGGGGAGGGACAGAACGCTGCGATGCATCGGATCCTAATTGCGGACCCGATGGACGGGTGAGAGAAGAGCCTTTGGTTGGTAAACCTGTGCCTGACTTGGCTGGCTTTGAAATTACTCATGTAATCGATCTAACATTGAATATCGGTGTTGGTAGCAACGCCTACATAGAGACAATCAAGATGGGATTGTATGGCAACAACTGTCCTGAGCTTGTACAAGAAATGGTTGACATGTGCGGAAGAGGCGGCCTTGTCACTAGCAAGAACCTTTTATTGGGAGCGCCAGTCCGCATCGGTGGTGGCTTCGGTGCATTGACTTACATCAAGCCAGATGAACGTTTGGAATTCGGAGTTGCCAGTCAAAAGGTTGCATACGCCAAATCTATCAGAAAAGCAAAGGCACCAGATGAATTTGTTCCACAACCTCGACCCAGTGGAGAGCGGCTTGAACTTGTGAGAGCCGAGTCATCAGCAAGAAAACACAATGAAGCTGGGCTGATTTCAGTGCCCAAAGAAGGTATTGGATATGGTACTTTCCTTTCTGGAAGTGATGACGAAGCATACAGCAACGCATTTCAAATTACTGCTGTGGGTGCTCCTGATATGGACAAAGCTGGTAGGAAGGTTATTGGGCAATTGCTAGATGCGAAATCAATGGATGCACTCGCAAGACTGGCTGGTAGCCCAACACGAAAGTTACTACCTACACAAACAGGCGGCGCTCCATTAATCAAAGTGTCAGTAGATGAAAGTGTAGTGATTGCAAAGTCAGAATTGGCACCGAAAGAATAAATTTGTACAGTCAGAGATTTGCAGAGTTTTAGATATTTACAACAAAAGTAAGAGTATTTACACACTGCATCGCCGCCTTCAACCACACAGTTTACGAAATGGTTCGGAAGTCTTTCTTATCAATTAGATCGTCGTCGTTGTAATCCAATATATCGAACAAGAACGCAATCTCTTTCTCGCGTATACAATCAGGGTCCGCAGCGATTATATTTTCCCTGAATGTGTCCCGCGTTATGGGACGTGTCCCAGACAACATCATCTCGAACGAAAGGTCAAGCTGCGTAAAAACTGATGAGCCAACAAGCATCTTTAGAGCAACAAAGGGGTCACACAGACGTCACATAAGAACTTACTGCTGGCATATCACCAAGAGCTCTGTTCATAATTTCGATTTCTTCAAGCTTTTCAATTGTTCTTCGTTTAGTTCTAGACCCATCAATGTATGAATAACACGCTACAGTAAATGCAAGACCAACCATGCACGAGCTTGCCACGATGGTGTTGAAAATTCCTTCTACATCTTCAACGCCATTAATCACATTCATACCAAAGAATCCCGCAACGGCTGTGCCGAACCCCATAGAGATTGCTCCCATTGATAGATATAGATTCATCCGAATCATCCTATTTCGGTATGCATCTAATTGCAAAGCCATCATATCTTGCTTACTCTGAACGCGTTGTAGCAAGTACGCAATCTCCAGTAAAACAGCTTTGAGTTGCCTAGCGTACTCCTCTAATAGTAATTCAACTTTCTCGTGCGATTCAACTGGTAATACTTCATTTTTTGCTTTAGCATTCGCTTTCTCGGTTAGGAGTAGACTGATCATATCTTCGTCGTTTGAGAGGAGGTCTGCGATGCAATTCAAAGCGCCTTTGCAGTTCATTTCTGTTGCAAGGTGGAAAAATGAGATTGAAGGACGGTGTAAAGTACAACATATCATTGTACAGAATGATACTTACCAAATCGTTGTAATGAATCCTTCACAGGAACTAGTTTGTGGAGTCCCGACGGAGAAAATGCTTCGTTCGCGGCCCTGACCATGAGAGAATCTACCTGAAAGTGACGAAAACAACATTATATCAGCAAGACGATGCACTAAATTTAAAGCATGAACATTTGAACATTCGTTACTTACAATTGGTTCGTATAGTCTCACACGACGCAAATACATTGTGCAAACTTCCCTAATAATCTCTTCAACCATGTTTAACTCAAAATGGTTTTCATTCTTCTTGTTTCCTTGAGTAGAGAATAGTATCTGTCCATCCCTAAAAGTGAATCCATTTTTACAATGCAGGCTTTTATTGATCCTCATTGCATGCTGCTGATTCGTAGGTCTATGAGCATCAAACAACAGTGCCTTTTCTCTCGTCACAACTGCACGCAAACAACCAAATGATACGACAATTTCTGACCCACGAGGAAGGATAAACCACGGGTGTATCTTTACATTGGCCGCATAGTGACTCCTTAACGATCTTTGTTTTTGATAAGCTGCATCTCCAATACTTGTTAGTGAGAGAGAGAAGAAGTCACGAGGGTAAGTTCCCGGTGCTTCCTCTAGAATCTCTTCGAGTTTCAGATTGTTCAATTTGACCCCGTCCTCGGAATTTGGAGTTATCTGAGCCACTGCATACACGTCATTATTTACCATGCAAAAATTTTCACCAACGTCTCCAGTAATTGTTTCATTGGTATTAGCATTGTTGCTGAAATATCGATGGTAAATATTGTGTGATCTTGTTATCGGCCGACGATTGGAATCGGCATTAGCTATTAACGTACTGGTGTTGGATGACAAGACACTCAATATTATAGGGACAGCATTGTTTTTCTGGACTCCAGTCCTCGCAAAGGTGCGAGTTAGTACTCTAATTGATGATCTGGTGGTTTGCATTGCCATCTGAACTTTTCATAGTACATATTATGTAGCAGAGAAGAGCAGAGAGCATACTTACTGCTAGAGAATTATTCGGCAAAATCCCATCGTAAGAATTTCGCCTTATTCCTTATGGGAGTAACAAGTAGAGCAAAAGTTATGCGCAGCTCCTTTTGATTGGTTTGAAATTGTTCATGAGCGCCGGCCAGGACCACTGACCATGGCACTGCTCACTTACTATCAGGGAGTTGGAAGTTGGCCCATTGCCCTTGCAAACAAAATCGACAACATAATACATAATAATGCACGAGCCACTGTCGGAACTAAAGGTGGCAGATTCCACCTTCCTCGCATTTGTGTGCTGCTCGGATAATGTGGACAAATATCTTGCCGAAGTAAAAAGACAACACCCCAAGGCTGCTCATATACCCTATGCTTCTTCATCGCTGGCAAGTGGAGGCGATCGCTGCGATGATGATGGCGAGCCAGAAGCTGCTTTAGTTGGTGATTCTTTGCTCAATGAGTTGAAAGCATACAAAAACCAACTGCGGCGTCAGCGTACAATGAGAATTAGTGGTGATCACCATTTGTTCGAGGAGAAAGATGAAATGATGTCCTGTGGTGGAACACCTGTTGCCAATGCAGTCATTATTGTGCGATATTTTGGCAATCAGTTGCTCGGTGTTACTTGTGGGAGATTGAAAGGCGTATATGTTAGAGTCGCAAGGTTGGCACTGCATAGGCACTTGCATGGACTAACTAAACCATTTGTGGAGGCATACAGGTTTGATAAAAGCGACAATTGGAAAAATGTCTATGGATTGGGAGCAGGAGATACCGAGCTAATTTTAGATGTGATCAATGATGACGACAAGGACAACTCCGAATCCATTGTCCAGAGGTTGATGAAAGAGCTGAAATGGGAAGGCATGTTGGGTTCAAAATCTGAAATGCTACCGAGACTTCAGAATCTTCAGGCTGATCTTCCCATAGTAGGTGAAAATCCAGCAGATCATCTCATTCCAGTTTATCGATACCCTGGAAATTATTCTGGGACTGAGTGGCCTACACACCCATGGTCTCCAACAACACATGCCATCAAAGAATGTGTAGAAAAGGCTTTGCAGCCACTGTATGATCAAAAAATGAATCACTGCGTATCAAATCTCTATCGGGACGGAGCAGATCGAATTGATCATCACAGTGACAAAGACTTGGATTTGAATAGGAATGGAGTGATTGTTAGTGTATCGCTCGGGTCCACTCGTGTTATGGAACTTCGAGATCGAAAGAGTCCTGGCGACGTGGCGAGAATTGAGCTACCAGAAGGATCGATGTTTGTGCTTGGCCCGTACACTAACGCTAGATTTACCCACGCTGTCCTTCCTGAATATGAAGTTGATTTCTTGGAGCAAAATAATATTCAGATGAAGGAACCGAAATGTAGAACGGAAGATGGGGGAAGGATTTCCTTGACGTTACGAGATGTTCGAACATTTCTTGATGTCAAGACGCAACGATTGTTTGGACAGGGTATTTCATCTTCGTGTGATAGCCCACAACTAACTGAAGAAGGACTGCGGCAAGCAACTGTGGCGATGCGGCAAGAAGATGCTGTAGATAGAAATAGAGCTGTGGTAGTCGCTGCTGCGATTGGTGTAGGTGCAGGCTTTGTATCTTTTGACAAGGCAAGAGGAAAGAGCAGCATTGAGCTTATTGAAATGATTCGATCTGTTGCCATCCCGACGATATCTGCAACAGCATCATACTTTTATCTGAGGCACCTCAGAAATAGTATACGACAACACCGTGATGAAATGGAAGCAAGAGACTTCTTTTCGAAAAAGTCAGCCAGTGGAAATAACTATGAAATACAGTCGCTCTAGGTTATAACTTTTCATTTGCCTTTGTACTTCCATCCCTTCTTTTGCTTGTAATGCTTCTGGCATAGGTCATGTGTAACTCCGTGTTGATCCTTATAAAGTCCAGAGAAATTGGAATGGTTCTACCCAAAAGCCATGTCTCTTCTTGCATTTTGAGCATCTAACCGTCCCAGCACTCTCATGATTGACTCGGGAAAGTCCTTCAGTGGTCCGGAAGTCCAGACTTCAGTATCAAGTGGTAATTGCTTGGTAGTTTCAATACCTTTCAACTTCCAACATTTGAGACACTGAAGTTTTGTATCGGCATCCCGATTAGCCAATTCATCCATTCTTTTAGCATTAGCCATTTCACAATTCTTAGCGATTTCGCTTGCTGCCTCAGCATCCGTTGTTCCAGCAGACATGCGTTCCTTCATTGATTGAACTGCTGCTTTACGTCCTTCCCTAGCGAATTCAATTGCTGCCTCAGCGTCCGTTTTTCCAGCGGGCATCAGTGGGAATAAGTGCAACTAAAATCTGAAGAAAGAAAGAAATATTATGTTGCCAAAGCATGCTGTTTCGCATCGACGTTGGGCTGTGAAGTTTTAGCTCATCTCCTCCATCCACAAAGAGCTAGAGCAGCGACCATTCCATTCATGGAAAGAAATAGCATATTCCATGTATTGGCACTTAAGTTTACTCGTCATTGAACAATGTCTTCGTTCTCGTACAGTGAATCCATTAACTTGGCCAGTGCAATGATACTTCCTGTTTGCTGCAAATATGAAACGAGATCAATAGGAGGCTGACCGCTACTAATTTCAATCTCATCTTGCACTGCGTCGCCACCATCCATTCCATAATCAATATCATCGTCAATGGAGCCTCTGCTGGATGACATGTTCTTTCCAGAGGATTCGTTACTATTGCTTCCAGACTTTCCATCCTCGTCTTTCGCTTTGGCGCTCTTCGAGGACGCAGCATTTTTTGGGTTGTTCGGCTTGGCTGCAGATTGTTGCTGCGTCTCTAACCGCTTCTTCTCTTTCTTGGCTTTCTCCTTTTCTTTTTTCTTGGCCTTTTTACTCTTCTTTGCATTCTTCTTGGCTTCCTGCTTATCTTCGTCTTCCGCCCAGAGTTCTTCTTGGTATGACAAGTGGTAAACAGCGCAGTTGCAGTGACGGCAAACGTGACACTTACACTCGCTACACCAGTGTGTTTGCAGGAGTCTAGCCGAATAGTACTTTTCACACAACGCACAGGCAACAATGTGGGTTCCCCAAACTCGTTTCGCACGCTTTAATACCGCACTACTGTGATGAGGACTCTTGATCACACTTTGGATGAGTTCGGCACACTTGACGATAGTTTGATGGCCAGTTCCTTCTTCACCGCTATCCGCACCGTTGGAATCTCTGTTCCCTTCCATCTGCAACACCCTCTCTAGACCTTCTAAAGCCATCATCACCATACTTGCCTCAGTAAGGAGGACTCCAAGAACACTTACGCAACCCTCGTTGATCAGAATATCGATTTGCTCGTCATTTCCACAGCTTGTCGCATTTAACACTACCCAACAAGCTTCACTTCGTACCTCCTTATCGGTATTCTCATTATTGACAAGATTTACGAGAGGGGGGATCGCACCAGAATCAATAACAGCTTGGATTTGACTAGGCGTTCCAGCAGCAATATTACTCAAAGTCCAACAGGCCTCCTTTTGTATCTCGCGGTGTTCATGATCTATCAACTCACGAAGACGTGGTACAGCATCGTATTCTAAAACAACCTCGGTGTAATCCACGATGGGAAAACCACGTTCTGACATTTCGCTATCTGGTGTCGTACACTCGGCACAAACGCAATTACCAATCGTTCGAAGAGCAGGCTTGGCAACTTTTGGACTGGAATGCAATAACAACTCAATAAGACGTGGAATAATACCATTTTCCGGTGCAGCAGGACGATAACCAGCAGGAGCTTTTGGAGCCGTCCTCCAATCCGTTTCATAAATGACAGCGGAAATATGATACGCAGGTCCATCACACAAATGAGAGAGTGCCCAACAGGTGAATCCCAAAATTTCTTCGTCATCGTCCTCTTGCAACATACGTCTCAATGTAGTTAGTAACGATAAAATGTCAATATCTTCCGCATCCGGATATTTTCGCTTGGGAGCAGAGCCGCTGCTACTACTATCGTTGGAAGAGTTGGAGTATCGACCTTCCACCATACTCGATAAACACCATGCACCAATACGCTGTAATGGTAAGTTTTGTGGATCAGATTCCAAAATTTTGAGTAAGGGAGGCATCGCACCAGCAGCTAGGAGTGCATCTCTCGCAGAAACCGAAGACGATGATTTCTCCTTATGATTCGAATCATCGTCTAAATCTGGTGCGGCAGAAGCTGCCGGCATCGAGACCGACACATCTACTGAATTCGATTTAGCATTCGCTCCCGATGTGGAAGATTTCATTGCCTTGGTAACCTCAGCTGCCGCTGCCGCAGCTGCTGAATTATTATTTGCTCGGGATGAAGAATTGTTATTGTTTGACCCAGAGGGACAATTTATTCCACTCGATGAAAGACTTCCCACAATCCAAATCAAATGTTCCTGAGCCGCAGTAAGTAGTGGCGAAGATAATAATGAAACAAGCATCGCCATTGCATCAGGTTGTTGCATAAGTCGCTTCTGACAGGATGGATGCATTGGCTTGTGAGGATTCGATACATGATAAGTTGTTGCAGAGTCTCCATCTGTTGTGGTGGTTGATGAGGATGGTTTGTCCGTCCGAAGGTCCCATTCACTCCACAACGCTAATGCTTTCAATACTTCTACTGTCACTTCACCTCCACTCCCCACGTCCTTCTTTTGCAATTGTCGAATTCGTTTACTAGTGAGTGGAAGATGACGGTCTAATGAGGAAGGGAGATCGATGTTGTCTATCCGTTCATCATCTTGACGTAGCCATCCGAGTAAGAGCGGTATCCAATATCGCGATTGTTTTTGTAATGTTGGTGAGAGCATCTCGTTGGCGTATTTGTTATTATCGGTTCCTTCCAATAAGTTTGAGGAAAGAATCTATTATTTGTTGCGTGTCCGGATGTTCGTTTGCGGTGCATTGCAAATACGTGAGTTATTTGCAAATAATGAAATACACTGTTCATCTTTGCAAAAGCAAATGATACTTACCGCAGTCAATTTTCTCGTCGTGTCCAATCTCCACGAAGAAGAGACCGAATCCGAATCGTCTGCATGAGTCGCGGGGGGTGGATACGTAGCTGTCGCCGAAACGGGGGCAGTAATATTGGTACTAGTTCCGGTTCCTGCCAGCATGGAGATGGCATCATCTCCACTCATTCGTAGAGCTGATTCCAATAGGCCATTCAACTCGCTTAACGATGCGAGTGATTGTTCTTGGCTTATGGCTGGGTGGTTGTTGGGGTTGCTTTCTCCCGGGGGGAGGGGCCGTTTGCTCTGACCGAACACCATACTCATTTGTTCCGATGGGCAGATTTTTCGAATTTAAATTTATCTGCCTCTGATTATGCCGAGCTGGTGGACCGCCTCTGACTGTCATGGAGTAACAAAGTATATCGTCAAGGCCCAGCACCCAGCACGGCTGACAATGCGTGAAGACAAAGAAGTCAAGTTCCTCGAGGATGGCTGTGATCTCCATTTGAGAGATAAACCCTAACGCAAGACGCTTTCTCGCTAAATCTTTTCTGTCCATCACCGCGCCGCCAGCCGCCACATCATCAATCTCCACCACTCAAATGGAAGCTCGAAGAAGATTTCCCTCCGACGTGACCATACTTAAGTATATAGGTACTTAAACAATGCTGGTACGGTACGTTCCCCGTGGAACTTTCATGCTTGACCGTTGGTATTGATCGATTGGTTGGGCATAGGGCAGGTTAGCAGTTTCATAATGATGATGATTTTGCATCTTTAAGGTGGGCGGCTGTCGGCGTGTAGTAGTGGAGTTATCTACTGCCTGAGAGAAGCCCCCTCTTTTGACCTTGTCGTATCTCGATGGGCTCGAGAGGGAGGGAGGGAGGTCGATCGTGGACGATGCATGAACCAAGTGCTGGGCGGCGGAACTTTTGATTTGCAAATCAACCTGCTGTCAATCCCATTACTGACTCTTATTTCTTCTATTTATTTATTAACAGCGGCGTATAATTATAAATCCCCCCCTTCCAAGCTAGTATTACTCCTATATCTTTCGTGAACCAATCAGCTATAGAGCTAATAAGGGAGGCCAATAAATCTGAGACCATCTGCTTCAGCAATAAAATACCAATAATTCCACACTTGTAAGAAGTAGATAGTTGTCAACTTTCTCCGATATACATTTCGAGTGTGTATCGGAACACACTCCTCCAAAAACGACGGGTCAACCAGATACAACTATTCAGCCATCTAATCCAAACGATGTAATTATGAATGGCGCCACTGCAGCCAATTCTTCGTCTGCTCCAAGTAATAATCCTTTGGATGTCATGATGGAGGCGCTGGAGAAACAACAAAAGAAGGATAAGGGGAGTGCTGCACCAGACAATATTCACGTTAAGGAACATGAGGATGAGCCGCCGCTTGAGGGGGAAACGGACGTTACTAACGAAAATAAGGTGGAGGTTCTCAAGGGCGATGACGGGGGAGATGGAGATGCGGTCATGGGGGAGGCCTCATCTTCTGTCACCAACGATGAAGCTGCGGTAGATACAAACAATAACTCTGCGAGCAATAAGTCGGACGAGGGGGGAGAAGATAACGATGATATGGAGGATGCATCTTCTGCACCTGTCAGTGCCGCCGAAACTTCAGAGGGGGGAGGTGATGACGATATTATGGATGATGCTTCTTCTGCTGCGGCCGAGGAGTCAAAAGAAAATGATGAAAGTGCCAACAAAAATTCTTCCGAGGGCGAGGAAAAGAAAGAAACCAACAACACTGCCGATACTGCTGCTGCGGGTGGAGGTGAACCCAAATCAGATGAACCACCCCCGAACTATCCACTTCTCGTTGGAACCCTTTCTTACGTTGACAACGACAATCTACGTCGCCATGTGATTCGGGGCAATTGGAAGTATGAACAAACTGCAGAGGCGGCTGCTCCTCAGAGGTTTGAACTGTTACGGAATGTACCCCCTGAGGAAGATGTTACGCAACTGCCAATGGATGGGGAATTCAATGGATCGTTTAGTCTTCAATACGCGTTTAAGAATACCAAGGGGAAGTTGAAACTCAAGAATCGTACAGTTGCTGAGAGTGGAGTTGCGTTGAGTTTTAAGGAAGATAAGGATAACGAGGGGGAATATTCTGTCAATGGGAAAGGGACAAATGAATTTGGAGTGTTTGAACTCTTTGGTACTGCTAGTAAAGCTGCTTCTACGCCGGGGGAGGAGGATGGGAATGAGTACAAAATCAAAGTCCGTAAGAGGTACATCTCACTTGCCGTCCCGCCCGCACTTGAGGAGAAGAAAAAGAAAGATAAGAAACGCAAGTTGGGAGATTCGGTGGAATCGTCGGAGACACCGCAGGAACTTCCTCCTCCCAATGAGTTGCATCCGACTGGAGTGATTTGCCTTCGTGGGAAGTTGGTTCGGCATACATCTGCTGATCTTAGTTTGGACAATACTATCATTCATCGAATTAAAGGAGTGTGGGCGATGGGTCTTGATAAGATTCTCGCTGATCCGGACAATACCAGGGGAGAATGCAACAAGTTTGAGTATGAGCATAAGTGCAGTGGTGATTCGACTGTGTTTCCTTTGTCGGGGCGGTATACTGGTTCGTTTTACGTCACCGCTGACGCCAATAATAAGACCAAGGTCGCAGAGAAGGATGTTATTCTCAAGTTTCACAAGAATAGTGAGGGCTATCACAATGTTGAGGGTAAGGGAAGTAATTATTACGGCAAGTATACCATCACCGGTACGTTGGATAAGGAGGGGGTGATCACTATCTTCCGCCATTTCCAAGCGCCAAAGGTTAAGGCGAGCAAGAAGAGCTCTGCCGCTACCCAAGTGGATGTTTCTACGCCCGAGCCTGGTCCTTTGAATGGAGCCAGTAGCGCATCGATTTCGTCGGCAGCAACTGGTCCCAATCTCATTTCGCTCGATGATGTGAAGGCACCTGTAGCTGGGTCGGGTCCCGTTCCAATGCTTGATCCGCCAAGGGATTACGCTGCTGTTATGCGTGGTATTCTCAAAATTGAGGCTGATGGTACCCACACGTGCTCGGGCAACTGGGCTGTGACTAATGATCACTTTCAGAGTGGAATCACGAGCAAGTATCACTTCGGTATTGAAGGACATCGTGCAGCAGAAGATGCCAAGGTCATGCTGCAACGACTGAAAGAGAGCGACGATGATAGGGAGCTGAAGGGCTTAACAGGCGATGGAGTGACCCCCATGACACTTGCAAATACGACGTTTCCTATAGATTCGTCTCTTTACAAGGGGACCTTCAAGATTCGCAAGGGCGCTACCAAAACTCAGACCATCATGGACAAGCAGATTGCCATGAAGTTTGTGAAGAATGACGCCGGCAGCTACAACGTTTATGGGAGAGGTGTGAATGAATTTGGTGAATTTAATCTCGTCGGAACTCTAATCCTTCAGGGGAAAGCGAATGGGCTCATGCAGGTGTATCGGATATATGAGCAGGCACCGCAGCCTGTAGTTGTGCAGCCTGCATCAAAGAAGGGTGGAAAAGTGTTCCCTGGAGGTATGACGGAGAAAGCTGGCAATAGCGGCCCTGTTCCCGCTATGAAACCTGCTGAAAGGTTTACTCCATCAATGTCTGGATTGCAGAGGAGGGAGTCCTCTGGTAGAACGTTGAAGGTTCCGCCTAGGCTTGAAGAAGATGATCCTCAAGCAGTTATGGATCGCCTTATGGATCAGTGTCGTCAGATTCTCAAAGAGTTACAAGCAAAGGATGTGCACTCAATATTTGCTGCGCCTGTAGACCCTGTTGCTCTGAACATACCCAACTACTTGGAAATCATCAAGGAGCCTATGGATCTTGGTACCATCGAAAATAGGTTGAACGTCAACGTTATCGATTCCCCTGAAGAATTTGCACGACTTGTCCGGTTGACATTCACCAATGCCATCAAATACAACTCCATGCCTGACAACCCAGTTCATCAAGCCGCTCGTACTATGCTGGCTATTTTCAATGGCAGGTTTGGAACAATAGACAAAGCTTTCGAAAATGCGAGAAAGAATAGAAAGCTTACGAAGGCTGAACGCCAAGAGTTGAAGCGCAAGGAGAAGGAAGCTGCGAAAGAAGCGAAGAAGAAGGCAAAGGAGGAGAAAGAGAGAAAGCGAAAGGCTGCAGAGGATGCAGCCAATGAATCGAAACGCATGAAGATTGAGAATTTCATTAATGACAACAAAGCTTCAATGGATGCAATCAATGCGGCGGCGGATTCAAGTGCCAAAGTATCTCGAAATGAGTTCAATCTCCTTCTTGAAATGGTGCAACGAATGCAAGACCATGTCGTTGGTCTTCACAAGCTTGTCAACAAATCAGGGGGAGGGAAATCGCACTCATCGTCCTCCAGCAAGAAATCTCAAGAGAAATCTATTCAGCAATCATCTACAGTTCTCATCGATGCGCCAATGTATGATGATGAACAAGTAGATGATGAGTACGACTCAGACTACGGTGAGTCCGTGAAACCCAAGAAAAAGAAGGTCAAGAAGGAACCACAGGCCGTCCCTGTTCCGGAGAAGGTCGTAGATCTGTCCTTCGAGGAGCAGACAGCTCTCTCTCAGGCAATTAATGAGTTGCCAGAGAGGTTGTTAATTGGAGCCATGCAAATCATTCGAGAAGCTGATGTTGGATATGATGACGATGACGAAGAAATCGATCTTGAAATTGATCAGCTTGACAGTAAAACTCAACGGAGACTTCAAAAGTTTGTCGCGGAGGTGAGATTCATGCTCTTTCGAAATCAATTTTTGATTTTGTCCATCTTTTCTAACATGACATGCCTTTTTTATCGATAGAATGTGAAACCGAAGAAGAAAAAGAGAGGGAGACAGCCAAAAGCTGCTGCTGCCCCTGCTCCCCCTCCACCGCCACCAGTTCAAGCTTCTAAGGAGAGGACTACTGCGCCAAAGCCAATGGCTCCTGCTGGAGGAAAGTCTTTCTTCTCTCTTGGTGCCGATGATAGTGACAGCGATGATGATGGGGAGCAAGCTAACTCTTCATCCGCCCCTAATGCATTTGCCAACCTCGATGACAACGATGAAGAGATGAATGATGCGCCTGATTTTGGCGCAGATTGGGGTGCAAATCTATCACAAGATGCTGCCAAGGATGACGCCGACCATGAGTCTGACAAAGATGATGATGGTCTCTGGGGCGAAGCTCGCAAACAAGCAGAGGTATCAAAAGCACGTGAAAAGGACCGCGCGAAACGCGAAGAAAAAATTAGAGCCGATGCCGAAATGGCATCGAAGAAGCGAATGGAAGAAGCTGCAGCACTTGGAGAGCAAGCTAGAGCCAAGCGCGAGGAGGAAGAGGCTGAAGCAGCACGTCTCCTTGAAGAAAAAGAACGAGAGGCGGAAGAAGCAAAAACCGCTGCTCGTGAGAAAGCTCTTCAAGAAGTCAACGATGTACAAAACACAGTTGACTTGGATGCACAACGTGAATTAATGAGGCAGTATGAACAAGAATACGACAACTACAGTGGGGGGGCAAGCCCAGCATCTGACTTTGGCTTCTAATTTGATTTGGTTTATTACTCTGTGTCTGTTATACACAACGACGTCAGTGCTGGATGCTAGTACGGGCATTTGCACGGATCGGCCCAGGGCCACTTATATAAAAACTCATAAAAAGACTACAGTATGACAAACTTGCCCGTCCATTAATCCTATCACTATGATGCGTGCAGTTGTTGTCAGCGTTTCTCTTCTTAGAGGAAAGAGAAGTAGAAATGTATGTATTTACTCGGGTTGGTAGGTCTCGAGGGTTCTATCTCTCTGAGGTCTGTCCTTCGTGACCTCACGCTTCCCGTTCTTCCTACTTCCTTCATCCTCCAAAAGCCGAAGACAAAGACAGCTATTCGCTCAGCATTACAACAAAACGCTGATCCTTTGTAACCTCCGAACACGACAATGGCAGAGTATGCTGTTGGTTTCGCCGTGTCAACGTTCATGTTCATTGCTGCATGCGTGTATTGGCTGAGCAAACGATCGCGTGATTCTAAGCACTCTGAAGAGCTTCAGAATGTTGTCGAGCCCAAGAAAGAGAGAGAAGTCTTCAGCAGCAGTGACAGCAACGGTGGTGAAAAGAAGTTACGAAATGTATTTTCGGTAAAGCAAAATCCTCCGATATCATCTAACGGAGGAGCTAACGCAGCAGGACCTGATCGACCGTTTGAATCTTCGTACTATTTTGCACACAACAAACATTCTACTGGAGGAGGATACAAGGACGGATTAAGAGCTGAGGACTATGTAATGAATGGACCGAAGTTATTGAGTAAAGGAGGAGTTCGAGTAGATGACGAGAAATCAACTAGTGCCGCGGATGAATCTGATAATGCTGAAAGAAGTACTGCTTCCAGCCAAAGTAGTTCTGCGAAAAGAGTGACCACACAGACTCAAGCATCAACAGCAATTACAAGATACCTATGGGATGACGGAGACGGCAATATTGCAAAAATTCACATTGATGCCTTGCCTGTATCTTCCACAAAGACTATCAATTGGGAAGATGCATCAGTATCCAGCGTGGAGGCCCGACTCATTGGTGATGATAACGAAGGACTGTTCATTGGTATCACATACAACACTCTGGGCGGTACTTCCAACTTAACAAAGAAGTGTCATTTGCACGTTTCAAAAATGTACGGCAATGCAGAAGACGTCAAAGCGATGGTAAAGAAGCGCAAGCTTTTGGTGAAGATAACTAAGAAGCCCAGGCAACTTTCAAAGAGGCACCCAACTAACACTGGAATGTGGGAAAAGCTGACTGGTGGACAAGATGGAGCTAAGACTGTGCCAGTGCCATGGCCACAACTCAGCTCGTCTTCAAGTAGACTTGGAGGAAGTGAAATTGATGAGGAATTGTTCAAGAAATCGTCATGACATGACTTGTGCGAAGCACATAAAATAAAATAAGAAGTTACTGCTTTCATTATTTCCTTTATCAATTGCTAGCAGATGATATTTTTGTCACATCTTGTATAAATCTCCAGTTCATGTTGGTGGCATACATTTACCCACGCAGATCATTTTCGAATTCTGTGTGTTTAAAAAAGAATTCCTTGTCCTCCGGCTAGGACCAACAGAACAACTGCAACGCTAATGTAGAGAATCACATTTGTTTGTGATGAGTTGCTATCAAGACCTGTCGATGCCTCTCTTCTCAACCTTTCCCTCATTGAATCTGACAAAGGATCGCGAATGGGCTCCAACATTGGCTCATCGTCATATACGGTACCATCTGCATTCGGCTTGGACGCAGCGGTCAATTCCTCAACAGATACCCCAGCCGCTTCGGCGGCCTCCTCCCGAAGCTTTTGAGCTTGTGCTCGAAGCTTCTCAACATCAGTTTCACCATCAGAGGCCATTTTGCATACACCTCCGTTGCAAACTCTGTTGCGGCTATTGAAGGAAGCACCGAATCCATGTACGCGTTTCATCTGTGCATAAGATGTGGCTGCAGCGTTCTTACGTGCAGACGGCATTTCAGAGGGTGCGAACGCATTGGCCGCGGCCACAAGGGCGATGAAGAGGATGGTGGTGTAGGAGGACGTCATCATGGTTGCTTGGTTGAATGTTGAGTGTTAGATTTTATACTCTAGAGAGGAAGTTGCCTCTTGACATTGCGTTGAGTGCAACTCAAAGTGCCAAGCAAGAGGATGACGTTTGGCTGTGACAACGAACGTGCCGTGCCGAAGGATGTGACTCATTGAAGACTCATTAATCTACTTATCGTACCATACTCATTCTCTCGATGCATTCTCCCAACAATGCTGCGACCAGTCACCCAACCATGGTGAACCCGCGATCCTCTGCCTTTGTTGTACTGCCGCATACGCCAGGCCAACGATCAGCACCAATCACCACTAAGAAGTTTGCTTCTTTCGTTGATGATGTGTTTTTTGATGTAGCTGCATCATCTGCTCCTGTAACACAAATTCAAGAATTTGAGCCTATCGTAAATGTACCTGCACTCTCATCATTCTTGACCATAAGTGTGATGTTCGGTCTGTTACAACTGCGCATCAATTCAGTATCTCAGGCTACAAAGCGTCGCTCAGCAGCGCTGGAGTCGCTGCGCAAAGTAGAATCATTACAATTATCAACATCAGATGTAGATCGACCAACAGAAGACGATGTTGCTCGAGCCAAAACAGCTTATGAGAATGCATTGACAGATGAATTGAACTTGAGAACTATAATACCAGGTGTAAGGATAGTAGCTCCGAATGATCCAAAGAGGGATGAAGAGGAAAGAGCTGCGGCGAAAAGGTTCTTGGGCTGGACTGACAAAGACTTGGGCATTGATGAATACGACAAAGAACAGTATGATGGAGCAAAGAGCACTGACTCGCAACAAAAAGAAGGCGAAGGCTTATCAACCAGCGCAAACTTTATACTGGCCCTAGTTGGATCCACATTGATAGCATTATTATGGACGCTGAGCTTAGATCCCATGACTGCAAACCAAGCTCTTGACGCTGCAGATCAAGTGCTGTCATCTTATTGATAAATTATCTTGACAAGCATGAGCTTTTTCAAGCTGTAAGCTTCTATACAAAGATTCTTCATACATTGGCAGTGCTGTCATTAAACATCATTAAATCACTAAGAAGTATGCAATCAGTGGCTAAATTTGCAATCAGTGGCTAAATTGTCTTTTGTCGCCCTTGTCCCTCTTGCCGTAGGGATTTGAAGCACTAAATGAATGCCCGTTTGCTAGCTTCCCACTCTTCCCCTTGCCCCCTTTTGCAACTTGTCCATTGTGTCTGCGATCTTTTGATCCCTTCATACTAAAAGCCAAATCAACTCTCGGCGGAGCTGTGAATCCAAACGCACGTCCAACAGCTGCCAAATCCAACTCGTGGACATTGAATATGTCACGCAATGAATGACTAGCATATGCCAGAAGATAAGATCTGTACGCATCCCTTGCTGCACAATTCAGGTAGTAATTCTTCTCGATAAGACGTTGGAGTTGTGATTGAACATTTGCAAGCTTTTTCATGGGGAACTCATACTCGTTGAGAGTCACCTTTGCTACTTTGAGGTAGCGCAAGAATCCAGTCTCCTCTGGTGTTAGGAAGAGCAATGCACGACCCGTACCTTTATGGCCACGGGCAGTACGTCCTACACGATGGATGTACTCCTTGGGATCATCCGGAGGATCAAACTGAATAATCCAATCAACTGCTGGGATGTCTAATCCTCTTGCTGCAACATCGGTACACAGGAGTGTTCCAGTGGTCTGTTTGCAGAATTGAAAGAATGTCGTGGTACGCTTTTGCTGCTTCTGCCGGCCATGAATATCCATTACTGGGATATCAATGTAATTGAGTAACTCGGAATGAAACTTGACAGAGTTACACGAGGAGAAGAAAACCATAATCTTTTTGTTCTTGTTCTTCTTCAAAAATGTGAAAAGCAAGAGGAAGCGTTGATCAGACGGAACAGTGACATATCCTTGCTCCAATCCAGCAGCTGTTGCAAGACTAGTTTCATTTGGAACTTCAACATAGATAGCTGACTTGTGATCGATAGCCGTACGAGCCAAATCCTCCACCTTCTTTGTTTGAGTTGCTGAAAAGAGCATCGTTTGACGTTGTTTTGGTAAAGCCTTGATGATGGCACGTAAGTCATCCTCAAACCCCTGTTCCAAGATACGATCAGCCTCATCCATCACAAATGCCAGCAAGTTTCTGAAGACAAAGCCTTTGGTGTTTTGTAAGTGGTCAAGTAGACGACCGGGTGTAGCGATGACAATGTTGACACCCTTGGCAAGACGTTCTGCTTCAGTACGGCGATTGGCACCTCCCATAACAAGACCATACGTCTGATGGTGCTTTCCGTTAGTACAAAGATCTTTGCAGACACCATAAATCTGCATCGCCAACTCTCTCGTAGGACTAATCACAATAGCTCCAGTACCATTGCGGCTACCAAACTTGGCATTGTGAAGCAGTTCGACAATTGGAAGTAGAAAGGCAAGAGTTTTTCCACTACCAGTCTTGGCTGCACCGATCAAGTCCTTTCCGGCGAGGAGAGGAGGGATTGACATGGCTTGGATTTGTGTCATGCGTGTAAACCCCATGGCAGTAAGAGCTGTCTGGGTATTTTCGGAGAGAGGTAGCGTACTGAACCTGTCATCTTTTCCATCTTTACCAGCATAAAAATTGGGCTTGTCATCATTTGTCGCCGTCTCGTTATCATCATCACCGCTGCTTTGCTTCTTCTTCTTCTTCTTCTTTTTCTTCTTGTCGGAAGAACTGCTTTCAGCCTCAGCCTCAGCGTCAGAGTTCTTTCGCTTCTTCTTCTTTTGTTCCACTTCCTTGACATGCTCACTTTCATCTTCGCTGGCACCACTCTCTGCCGAAGATGTGCCCTCCTCAAAGCTTTCTTCCTCCACTGGTGCTTCGTCCTTCTTGGATTTCCTTTTCGCTGCTGCCATGGTGCAATTGGTTGATTCTTTGGTTGGTCTATCTATGTAACAAATGGACGAATTGGTAGGTTAGGTGATAGTCGAAGAAAAAAATGAAATGATTGGCTTTGAACATGGGTATGGTACTTGGAACTTTGAAGGGGGAGGTTTATGACAGTGTCTCAGCAATAATTTCAGAATACTTAGTATGTCACAAACACCTGTGACGATGAAAATCAAGTATCAAGCAGTATCAAGTTCGAAATTCCTCTTTCTATCATGAAGCAAGAACAGAGAAGCCTGTCGTCTGCGTCTGGTTACAATTCAGATTCAGATTCAGAGGAAGTATGACAAATAGAGAAAAATAGAGTGCCAAGATGATGGAATCTACAACAATACTGGGAGGCGATAACGCCGCCACAAATGGATCTGCCGCCAACAAGGCCTCGGATTTGCTCTCCTCTCTCTTAATTGACGAAGGTGAAGATAATACGGCTCCTGCGTTTACTAACGGAGAAGGAACAGCCACTGGAAATAATGATGGTTTATTTGGAGATTCTGATCCAATAGTAGACGAGGCTTCTGAATCCGATTTGTTTGGTGCACTGCCTGATGAGCCTACCATGGCAGGGTCAGCATTAATGGGAGAATTGCTGGGTAGATCTCAACAAACAGCAGCTGCCCCTCCAGCTCCTGCAGTTTCTTCTCAACTATCCAGCAGTGGATTGTTAGAGACGTCTACTGCTGGGGGCCTATTTGGTGGGGATGAGGGCGAAGCTGGAGCCAGTAGCGGCTTATTTGATGACGTTGACGCGGAAGAGGCAGAAAGAGAACGCATCGAGGCTGCTGCTGCAGCTGAACAGCAAAGGAAAGAAGCGGCAGAGGCGGAACGATTGCGACAGGAGCAAGAAAACCGTAACCTCTCCGAAAGTAGCAATGGTTTCATGCATGAACTTAATTTGGACGATAACAATGGAGACTATATGAACATGGGAATGGGGGTTGGTGGGCAGATCCCAACAATCCCAACGGCTCCCCCACCTGCAGCGGCTCCTCCAGTTCCTGCATCTTCATATCAACAATATCCTAATCCAGAAGGGACGCAGCAGTACCAACAACAATCTCAGCAGCAAGGTGTAATGAATGCAATGGCAGGGAGTTATTATTACAGCACTACTGGAGCAGGTCAAATGCAGCAGGGCCAACAACAAACAATTGGGAGGCCAAATAATATCGTTAATACTCCACCCCCGCAACCTAGTGTTCTTGCGGGTATGCATGTTGGACACAACGTTCATCTTGGTGGAGTACCAGCTACTGCTGATTCTGGGCGCTTAAGCTCATTCAATCAATTTCCTGTTGCTCCCAGCGTGTTGACCAATTATACTCCGCCGGCGCCATTCGACCCGTTGTATGGAAAAATTACTGTGAACGACCCGATGTTGATTCAGGGATCCGGGCTGTTTGCCGGTCCTCCTCATTGGACTTACCTGGTGACTGTTTATGGTAAGAATGATACTTCCAACCAGCCCATTTCAGCAGTGAGACGTCGCTTCCGTCATTTTGTTGCGCTAGAGGATCGAATTCGAACGTCTGTTCCGGGTGCTATTCTCCCTCCCCGTCCGGACAAACACCCCGCGAGAGCGATAGAAGAGGCCAGTGCTAGTCAATCTGCTGAATTTGCACAACAACGAGCACAGGAATTGTCTTTTTATTTGAATGCTTTGGTGAAACACCCCTGTGCTGGCACGGCGCCAGAGTTGAAGCTATTCTTGACATTGCAGGATCATATTGGGACAGCTTGGCCAGAAGTCAGTTCCAGTGCATTCACTAGACTCACAGCGGTAGGGGCAGCAGCTGTGGAGAAAATGTCTGAATCAGTCGACGGTGTCTTGCAAGAACTTGGAACGGCTCAGCAGGTGGCGGCAGGCGAAGATTCTGCAGATATCTTGGCATTGGCAGCGTATGAAGGCAGAAGAATTGGAGCAGTAAGCAGTAGTGTCCCCAAAATTGAAAGTGCGGTGGCTTTTATACGTGAAAGGGGTGATCGCCTTGGTGCGACGGGGCTTGAGATGTCCAAGCTGTCTAAAGATGTTGCTTGGTGCGATCGTGAACTTAGTATGCCGATGGATGTTTTGTCGTCGGCACTCTTGAGATGTGGACGAAGAACCAAAAGATTGGGTTTGGAACTTGGCGCTGCCATTTCTCCATTTGTCATTCAATATCGCATGTGCCGTTACGAGCAGATGGCATTTGCTGACAGGCGGTCTGTGTTGAAACGTAGAACAGAAGCTCGTAACAAGGCAGATGGACGTGCTGCGAAGCTCATGATGAATCAGTCTTCTGTGGCTTACCCTGGAACACTCGATAGGATGGAAACAGAAGCAGCAATGTATGATGAGATGGCGACAGAGGTAGCAAAAGAGGCAGATGAAGTTGCTATGCGTCTCCAAAATGAGGTCGGTAGAATCGGTGCATTGCGTGTCAAACAGTGGGATTCCAGTATGAAAGTAATAGCTAGCGCCTTCAAAGAAGCTTGTGCAGAGAATGCAGCCATTTGGGAGAATGCTTTGGAGACGTTCAAGAGAGAGTTTCCAGATGTCAAAATTCCTGATGCTAGTGTAAGTTAATTTTTGGTTTGAACTCTCTTTCAGTCTATTATAATCAGTCCTATTGAACTGTGTTATTCGATTCTTTGCTGATTCAGGCACCTGATGGAGCTATTCCATCGTGGCATAGACGGCACAGATTACTGTCTGCAACTCCAAGAGAGGATGGGCCCATAGTCAGTTTTTGATACTTGAATTGTTTCTATAGCATGCTAAATTACAGAGCAGCCAACACATTAGGAGCCCAAGTATCGGAAGAATCTTTGTCAGCCGAGAAGTAGTGGGTGACAACGCCATCTTCAGCAATCAAGGAAAATCTCTTGGTGCGAACCATCACTGGCGACTCGATCAGCAATCCCAATGCCTTGCTCAACTCAGCATTAGCATCTGAAAGGAAGCGGATACCAGCATCTGCACCTCCCGATGTTCTTCCCCATGCCTATAATTCAACATCACATTCAAGCAAGATAATAATTGGTCAAATTACATAGACACAAACTGTAAATAAAAGACTTCATGACTCACCTCCATGACAAATGCATCATTAGTAGCGATACAGATAGTGAGCTCAACACCCTTAGCCTTCAACTCTTCTTGAGCTGTAATAAAAGAAGGCAAGTGAGATTTGCTGCAGCCAGGGGTGAAAGCTCCAGGCACGGCAAAGATGGCAACTTTCTTTCCGGCAATAAGCTCGGCAATGTCGACAGTCTCTGGTCTCCCGTAGTCGGCTTGTCCCTCTTGGAGAGTAACAGCAGGAATTTTGTCTCCGACTTTCACTTCGCTGGCCATATTAAGGGCTGTGGATGATCGGGCGTTCGCTTTGGGTAACGGTGAGAAAGCTGCACCGGCGACAACAAGGACGAAAAGTAAAATGCTGTGCAACATAGTATTGTAAGCAAAAGCGATTTATCATGTTGTGCAAAAAGGAGCAACATCTGAAAAAAAAAATAAGATGATGATGAGTCACTCGTCGTTATTGATAGTCCTCGCTGAATGGGAGCTTTTTGCTTTTCATGAATGCATCGGCAAGAGAATTAAATTAACGAGGCAGGTTACTTTTGTTACTACCTGACTTTTTAGTATCCGACGGTATGCAAACACTCAAGGAACACATTCACATCGACAGTACCTCCCTTCGAACCTTGCTTCGCCATTTCAGCAACCATCAATAAAGTTTTGATTCCGATAGGTTTCGTGATAGCATTGCCAATAGCTTCTGCATCGCTCTCGGTCAAATGAGCTGCGACTCGTAGCACTTCAGCGATTTGCAATGGATCTTCAAGAAGATCTGTGCTTTGGTTCACACCAAAAGCTTGAGTTAGGCCAAGGTCTTGTAGCAAGTGAGGACAACTGGTGGTTCCGATGATAAGAAGGCGGCGACCATAGTCAGGAGGGACTTTCTTAAGCAAAACTAGCAGCGTCTGAAGGACAACATTCGAAAAGCGAGGCCCTATTGCAACGTAGTCAATGATCCGTTCTATGTCATCGATCAAAATTAGGGACAGGGGAGATTTGTATGAATCGAGGAATGCTTTGTGGATTTCACTACACTTCGCCATATCAGAGTATCCAATCATGTCATCGGCAGAAATCATCCGGACAAAGGGGAATCCTGACTCGACTGCAACCTTAGCGGCAACTGCTGTCTTACCCGATGCCGCCGGGCCTTGCAGCAAAACACTCATCAATGGTGTCTTTTCTGAAGTTCTGACTTGTTCTATCAGTCTTTCCATGTTACCCATGAGCCGATCGAAAGAATCACCGTAAGGAACAAAGCCATTGCGATACAATGCTTTCATCTCTGTATTTTTAGCTCCAAACTTTGGTGATACATCATCCAATGCTCTTTCGAAATCACCAAATTGGACAATCAGGTTCTTCTCATCTGGTGCCTTTGACAAATCTTTCACATCTACGCAGCGAGTTAGCGCGTAAGAAGTCGCAGCTTTCACCAAGCCCTCAATTTCTGCTCCTGAAAAATTCTTCGTCTTATCTGAAATTTCATCAAGTCGTTCCATAACTTCGGGGGAGATGCGATTACTCTCTTTCATGTTCTTTGTGTGAATGTTAAGAATTTGCAACCTTCCTTTGTTATCTGGTAGGCCAATCTCCACGTGCACCTCTAATCGGCCAGGACGGAGAAGGGCATCATCAATCATATCTTTTCTGTTTGTCATTCCAATGAGGAGAATATTGTTCAAGGAATCAACACCATCGATTTTGGACAGCAGCTGATTTACCACTGAGTCCGAGACTCCAGAATCTGATCGATTCGATCCACGCACCTTACAAATGGCATCCATCTCATCAAGAATAATAATGTGAAGCATTGACTGATCCCCCATTTCAAGCTGTTCCTTCTCTGCTTCTGCAAACAATTCCCTCACTTTTTCTTCACTCCCACCAACGTATTTGTTCAATATCTCGGGGCCGTTGACAATTTTGGGCTCACGAGCGTTCAAAACTTTACCAATCTGCCGTGCGATGAGTGTCTTACCACAACCTGGCGGTCCAAAAAGTAACATACCACGAACGTGATTGATCCCTAGCTGCTTAATTACATGAGCAGGCCATATACGACTGGCAAACGCTCGACGGAAGATTTGATTGAACTCGGAATCCAAGCCCCCAATGCCAAGCTTCTCAAAATCAAAGTCTGATAGAAAAATGGTGTTTGAAGATCCCGATCCCCCAGCAACTTTCTCTCCCACCAGTGATACCAGTTTCGATCCCTGGGGTCGAGCAAAGGTCAATGCGGTAGGTGCCAATAATTGTCCAACGCGTGTGGCATCGTCTGAAGTGACCAATTCCTCACTTGGTTGTGTCCCACTGAGATCAATTTGGCTAACAGATTTAATGGATAATTCGATTTTAGTCCCTTCAAAATCCATAGCAAGTGTTTGCCCAACTTCAAATACGTGCCCTTCGTAGTTCAGCAAAAAATCATTAGCGAGGCGATCCGTATCAATTTCACGGGGCGCTCCCGATGCAGATTTCTTTTGCAGTAAATCTACATCAATTTCCATGGCAGCCAGAGCATAGTTCGCAGGAGGACTGAACGGCCTCACTTCAACTTTATTTGCAAGAGAGAGCTGAGCAAACCGGCGTTGCAACCCATTCAGTGCAATTTTGTCATCGGGCACGTTGGCATTGGCCTCGGCAATGTAGGCATGGGGGCCGACGGTCACGAGTGGTCCTCCAGAGGCTGATTCAGGGCCCAGCGCTTCGACGAGGTGGGAATAAATGGAGGGAGATATATAGACTTTATTTGTCAGGGCGAGACGATTGGAGGGGAGGCTCCCCACCTGCAACAGGATGCGTCCCATGATTACAAGGTGTAGATCTATGTCTATGCACAGCAATGGCAATGCAATCTCTATCTTCTATCCGCCGAGACCGAAATGAAAATAAAAATGAGGAATGAGGAATGAGGAGAGTCGAGAATAGAAAGCACTTCGTTCGGACAAATCCACGGAGTCCCCACTGAACTTTAACACATGAGGGAAGATCTAACTAATTCCTCTGTACAAATAATCGGCGAATCTACATGCGAATTCCTCCAATGTGAGACATTTCAAATTTAGCGTTGGAGACAAAAATTTGGGCTCAACGCATAAACAAATTTGCCATTGGCAGCACAAAATCAGCGGTGTCATTACATACAGCTCTCATAATCTTTCGTTAGGCAATTGATTTGCATTGAAGTCGACTAATTTTCATCATCATGCCTGCAGCAGCTTGCCGTCCTGCCCCCGAGGCTGCCTCTCCGGGTAATGAAAAGCGTAGGAAGATTGAGCAATCTCCTTATCCGCCTCCACATGCATACCCCTACGCTCCTCCGATGACTGGGTCTCCGAAGCAAGGAAGTACTGCGCCTGGTTCTCCATACTATCCTCACCCTGATCCTTATGCATACATGCCTCCACCAGGGCACCACTACGGTCCTCCACCTCCTCATCCGCAAGCTGGTGGCTACCCACCAAGGCCTCACCTGCCTCCTCGGTTCAATCACCATCAGCAGTATGATCCGTCTTACGTGGCTGGGCCTCCTCAAAAGCAGCCTCCTTCGCCTGGGGAATCTCAATCTCAAAACGGAGCTTACCCAAGCCCTAACACAGTTACTACAATGGACTCACGAAGTCCTGAAGGCTCGCGCAACGACGTCGGGAACTTTGAAGAGCGTGTAAGCAATGGAAATCCTCCCCCACCTCCATCTTATTCTCCTGCTTCGGCTCCAAACATGCCTCCCTACATGCCTCCTCCCATGGGGTATCATCCTGGTTACCCACCACCACATCATTATGCTCATCATCTGTATCAGTCACCCCATGCACCTAATGGATGGGCGTGTGATTACTGTAACAGCAAGTTCAACAACTGGGAAGAGTGCTCTGCACATGAAGAAACATGCGCTGCCAAGAGCTACTACGACGGCCGTAACTCTCACAAGAACGCCAAGGGTCGTAAAATGAAGCTTGCCTCATTCCCTACCGATTTCTACATGGATCACAATGCTGAATACGCTGTAAATGATGACAGAGAAACTTATCTTCTCACAACAGAGAAAGACAAAGATTCTCTCTCCGATCGTCAGTGCTACGTACGCTCGCACTTTGTGGAAGTATTCATTGCCAATAAGGCTGACATGGCAGCTCGTCACTCTCGTGGTGCGCAGAAGCTTAATGAGGATCAGATCGGTTTGAGATGTGCCTACTGCGTCAAGCTCAAGCCTCGTGATCGTGCCGAGAGAGCAATTTGCTACCCTTCAAGTATCAGCCGTATCTACCAGACCGTGGCAGATATGCAGCGTTTCCACTTCGAGTCATGTGTGGCAATCCCACCCAAGGTGTTGGCTGAGTACAAGTCACTCAAGACAACTAGGCCAAGGGGTGTTGGCAGTCCTCAAGGCTACTGGGATAAGAGTGCTAGGGAGATCGGGCTGGTAGACAGCACAACTGGTATCAAGATAGGCGAAGAGGATGCAATGAAGAAGCAGAGGAAAGGTACCACTGGAGTGTTAGAAACAATGGAGGCTCCCCCAGTGGGTGAATTCCCAACCAAACCAATGACCGAATGCGCTCTGCCACCAGCGGAGCTTCCGCCATTGGCATCACCCGGAAATGATCAAGATGAAGGAGAAGAAGTGACACAAACTTCTCCTGGCGCTCCTGCAACTTCTGTCTCTCTCCCATTGGTGTCCTCTCCAGGAACGCCAGGTACCGAAGAGGCAGACAGTGAAGCAAAGGAGGTTAGGGGACCGGTTCAAGCGACGCGAGAAGCCGATGCAACTATGTTGCTCATGCTCAAACAAACACAAAGTCCTACCGAAGATGCTGATGATGCCGAAGATGCTGATATTGCGGTTACTGATACAGTGCCCGTTTAGGAATAGTGCATACATTTGAGTTGGTGGTAATCATGATTAGTAATGATAAATAGACTATGACGATGACGGGAAGGAATAATTCTATATGTGAAAAGGTACATGACGAAAGTAGCTATAAATATTAGTTAAAGAAATACACTCAGATTTTAGTCATTTATTCTTCGCAATTACTTTTTGCTTCACCTTCTCACACAGCGCAGCATAAACGCAGCGCGTTATTTTAGACTGTTCTGTCCATTTCTGTATATCTAAATCGTGTTAAACGTTGAACTCATTCTTCAACGACATATGATCCTTCACGAGCTTGCTGACAGCTTTGAAATTCGCGTTGTCTGCACCGCCAAGCAACATGAAGGCAGCAGATTGGCAGGTAGTTATCCAAGCACCGCTTTGCTCCATTCTTTTTAATGCAATTTCCCTGTCAATCTTTTGCTGACTGCTAACACCATCGGCAATAATATGAACGTCGTGGCCCTTTTCCAGGAGATCCAAGCAAGTTTGCTGAAGACAAACATGAGCTTCGATGCCAACGATTAGATATGATGTAGTCTCTGATGTAGAGAGAGACGCCAGGTATTTTGAGCATTCCTCCGTACACATTGAGAAGAGTTTCTTTTCAAACACCGGAATGGATGTGCCAATATCGTTTGGGTCGGCGATGGCATCAGGTATAGTTGGCCCAAACACTTTCGTGTATTGTTGAGTAGCAACACATGGGATCTTCAGTTCTTTTGCGACTGCAGTCATGAATTTTGTTGTGTTGATAACTGTCTCCATGTTGTGGATGAGAGGTCGGAACCTTTCTTGCACATCACAAACCAATAGGACTGAGTTTTGGGGGCACAGCTTCCCAACTGCACGTCTTGTGGCAGAAGCAAGTGACATGGCTGTTGTGGGACAATAAATGAATAGAAGTAATAGGCTTAAATTGAGAGCTATGATTGAGTTGTTGTTCAATTTCATGACGTATCTCTGCTGATGCGATTCGACCATAATAAGTAGATTCGACCAACACACAACACAAGTGAATGACCGCTATCTATGAACTATGAAGCCTCTATGTATGATATTATGAGTCTGCTATGTACATACATAGTTAGCTGATAGAGGTAAGTATGAATGTAGGTATCTGTAGGTATGATACGTCTAAGCTCTATGTATCTACCAAAGCCAGTGGTCGGACAATGTGGGACAACGGGACAACTTGAAGGGCGCGTGCTCTCCCTCGCTCCCTTGTCTCTTGTATGTCTCTTGCTGAAGATGACGCACTACGTATTGTAACACAAAATGGCTCGATCCACATCACAACAATACCCAAGGACATAGCACACTTTACTACCCAGACATTGATAAATATGAAGCTCTCTGCCCCTCTGTCCCTCCTCCTATCGGCGCTATGTATGGAAGGAGCTTTGTCGTTTGCACCGTCATCCCAAAACGCAATTCATCGGCAGTCATCAACGAGCTTGCCCATGGCACTGGATGATGCTATGAAATCACGTCTCGATGGGATTCGGCGTTCGTTCCAGGCACTGACAGAGAGATTGGGTGACCCAGATGTTATATCCGACTCAAATCTGTTGCGCAAAGTGATGAAGGATCGATCGCAGAGTGAAGAGGTTGTTATGGCATATGAAGAGTACTCTCAGCTTGATGTTGAACTGGAGGGAGCCCAGGAACTATTTCAGGACGCTGGCGATGACGCCGAGATGAGGGAAATGGCACGTGCTGAAATAAAAGAAATTGAAGCGAGAATGGAAGTGCTAGAAGGAGAGATCAAGATATTGTTACTGCCCAAGGATCCCAATGATGATAGGAATTGCATGTTGGAAATCAGAGCTGGGACGGGCGGGTCGGAAGCGAACATTTTCGCTGGTGATCTCCTCGACATATACCGCAAGTTCATGTCGGATCAAGGTTGGCAAGTTAGTATGATGGATTCTTCACCTGGTGATGATGGAGGGTATAAAAACGTTGTGCTGGAGGTGAAAGGAGATAAAGTATACTCAAAACTTAAGTGGGAGGCTGGAGTTCATCGTGTACAGCGTGTTCCCGCTACAGAGACTCAAGGGCGTGTTCACACCTCAACAGCATCTGTGGCAATCATGATTGAGGTCGATGATGTTGATGTGAAAATTGGTAGGTTCAGATTGTTAGTCTATTGATACTTCGCCTGATTTGTCATTTTACTCATAAAGAAATCGAACAAATTCTGTCTTCAGATCCCAAAGATATTGAAATGAGTACAATGCGTTCTGGTGGAGCAGGTGGTCAAAACGTGAACAAGGTAGAAACAGCAGTAGATCTTCTCCATAAGCCAACTGGAATTCGTATCAAATGCACGCAAGAGAGAAGTCAATTGAAAAACAAAGAGTTGGCTATGAAAATGCTTATGGGTAAGCTTTATGACATTGAGATTGAGAAACGAGAGGCTGAGGAGAGAGCACGACGTGGTGACCAGATCGGCACAGGAGGTCGCAGTGAGAAGATTAGAACTTACAATTGGAAGGATAGCCGTGTTTCTGAGCATCGGCTGGGGCAAAACTTTCCTTTGCAGGACATCTTGGGTGGGGGTGTAGGACCAATAATTGATGGCTTGATCGCGAAAGATCAAGAGGCAAAACTTAAACAACTGAGCGAAGATTCTGCGAACTGAGAGAATTGTTGATATGACGCGGAGTGAATGCAGTGTTAAAGAGTTTATCTATTTGATTTGAACAGCTGGATCTGTCTTCTTTATGAATAAATACTCTATCTCTTCGTTATACCCTAATTCTTTCATTGTGTTTAAGAAATGCACGTCTTTTGAGAAAGGGGGGTGTTGTTGGCACCTTCGTAAATCGAGAAATACAAGAGCGCTATGCCGTACAGCTTGTGCCAATTGACGGCCTCCGCCAATATTATTGTTTCCTCCATCAGTCGCGCCTTCTACATTCAGTTGAGTACACGAGTACAGTCGCAACTCAGACAAAGATCTACAACCAAGCAATAATTCGCTGAGCCCACCAACACTTAGCTTCGTACAGAAGCTCAAGTCCAATGAAAAAAGCTCTGGTAACCTCAATGCAATAGCATTCAAGCTTTCGTCCGTAATCCTTTTCAGATAACGCAACTGCAAATGCCGCAGTTGCGGTAATATCTTTGTAATCTCCAGCACAAATTTATCGGTCAAACTTAGACACTCACTAACGCAAAGTGAACAGAGATTAGTCAGAGTGCTCAGACGTTCTACACAGTCGTCAGTAAGACCAATACAACCCCATAGATTCAGAAGGACGATATTCGTCGCCGATAAATCTTTTGTGTCTGGACCAACATGAGTTAATTTGATGCAGCCCCAAAAAGTCGCCTGGACAAGCTTTTTGCAATTTTGAAAGATTAAATCCACCGAATTGTTTGTCAATTTGTAGTTGTCTCTCCCATGAAACGTTTCGAGTTCGGTCAGATTTTGTCCAATGGCCACGCCAGATTTGTCAGTAAGTTGATGCATGTGAGAAACATCCAATACTTTTAAACGATTGCATAGTCTCGCGAGCTGAACAATACCATCATCGCTAACGCCACGAACACCCTTCATATACAAGACTTCTAACCGCTCTCCTATATGTGCTGAAATCAAATTGATAGTGTCGTCTGTTATTGATGGTATGCGGCTAATATCCAGCCGCTTCAATTTGCTCAGGTGAGGCAAAGTAGGATGGATGTCCAAGGAAGGATTGAGATGGGAAAAGTCGTTGAGAACCAATGAAGTCAGAGAAGAGTGAGAACTCTTCAACAAACCACATAATAGTGCCCGGTGTGGATGCTTTGTTGATGCATCGGAAGTTGTATGAGTGTGTGACGTAGTGTGACTATTGTAACTTAATTTTGGCAGAGGCTGAGAACCGATAGCAGTGTCCCTGACCGAAGAGGTATCTTGACAGAGTGGAAACAGCAAGTGGTCGTTGATGTCAATTGTTGCTGTGATTCCTTTGTTCAGAACAATTTCCCTCCAGTGCAAGCAAACCAATTGGCACCTAGCACGCTGGCGCACGGAGAGAAATGGAAAGATTATTGGGATAATTATCTCAGACTTTGAGGCTGACAAGGGTGATTGAGTAGAATCGACCAAAAAAATTGTAGATTGTTGAGTCGTTGGATTCATTTGATTTTTTGGTTCATCACCTGCCAATAACAGTAAATGTGGATCTTGACGTCGCAGCAAAATTTTTTCATGTTCAGCAAATGTAGAATGAAATGTGCGAGATGGTATGATATGATATCCAGGATCGCCTTTACAACTACTCTCTTTCTCCTTTCTGATGTAATCTTGGAACACATATTTTATACGCAATACTTTTGTTGAACCCGGGCATGGATCACCAAAAACTACATTCATCGGTCGCCCATCCATCAGCGAATATGAATATTTGATAACACCATGAGAAACACCGTCTTCGATGCATAGATCTTCCTCTACCTCATTGTTCAAGAATGGCAACACATCTCGGGTGTAAGGTATTGGATATGATTTGCTGTAATCGACGATTGAACCATCAAGCAGTCTCCTTCCTTCAGCCGGGCCATATGACGCCGAAATAACTTTCAGCCGAGTGAAAAAAACCTGCTGCGGCATCTTCAAAGAGATGAAGCAACATTGTCCAAAAACGGTTTGTCATAACATTGGTGATCGCCAATTATAATATTCAATAACTCGCCAACAGATAAAATACCTTAAAATACGTTCGCCCCGAACCACTCATCAGGTCATCTACAAAGCTGAAGCATCGCGGCTACAAGTGTAGGTTGTTTGGGCCGAGTATATTTCCTTCTATGCT
>JALLBH010000044.1:0-78624 GCA_036940005.1 Skeletonema menzelii
CCTGAGAAGTGGTGTCAAAAAAGCTCTGACCTGAGAAGTGGTTTTAGACTCGTAGATATCTTGGTTTTGACGATCCCCAACTCAAATCAAGCCTTGAAGACCATCACCATGATGTGTTCTTCCGTACCACCATAACATAACAACATAATCTTGCCTTCGCACCCAACACCAAAGACCTCTCCCACTCACCGCCGTCATTAAATATTATTAATAACTACAGAACCAAAACAATAATACTCTTTTGGGCACAAAGCAACATGAAGATAACACCCTTCGCCCTCGCTGCCACCTTATGCCTTCCGAGCTGCTTTCCATCAGCATACGCAGCCGACGCAGCAGCTTCTAAACAAAAACAGTACGTCCCAAATCCTTACACAGAAGAACGACGGAAAAAAATTGCTGCCGCCGCCGCCGCTGGTGCTGCCACCGTTGGTGCCGCCGCTGCCGCCGTAAAGAAAGGACAACAAAAAAATAATAACAACAACAACAACGGTGATGGAACGCAGCCGACCAGCAATAATGACGAAATATATGGCGAATTAAATTATGTCGACGAAGGAACAGAAGATGGATATAAGTCTGCATTTAAAATGTGGAACACTGAGTTTGCCCCCTGTCAGAAGTATGACAAGGTGGAGCAATTAACCAAGCAATTCGTTTGTGGGGAGGTTCTTCCAAACGGATCGCTTGTGAACCAAAACGACCCCCCAATCAGGAAACCATTATCGGAGTTTGCCAATTATTTGCTCCAAGCCAAGCAGAAGAGTGGGGAGAAGAAGGGGAAACACTATGGAGTTGGCACGATCCTTCAGTATCTTAGTGGTGTCAAGACCTACCTTTTCAAGAAGTACAAGGCGCTCGCTTTCTCCGGCGTTACTCCAGATTGGTGGTCGGACCTCTACAATAGCCTTCGATGTAGGGCAGCTGTTGCCGCTATTTCCCGTGGAGAATCTGTCACGAAGAAGGCGATTGGGCTCAGCAGGAAGGCCCTCATCAATTGTTGCATCTGGCTTATGCGTCAAGATAATGAATCTCTTGGATACGAAGAGCGATGCATTCTTGTGATCCTATACCACGCTGTCGGCCGTGGTGGAGAAGTGTCGACATCAGCGTGGAATAATGCAGAGTGGAATGTAGATCACGAGTTTTTGAGCCTCAAATGGGGAGAGGTGAAGAATGGGCAGCAACCGGAGATGACGTTCCACCCCGACACAAGCGAATGGATGTTAGACATCTTCCATGCTCTTGCTTGCTACCTCATTGCTGGTCACGGGAAGTCGAAAGCATCCTCATCTCCTGCAGCGACTGATTCCATTTATTGGTTGTTCCCTGCTTATGTTGACATGGTAAAGGGTGGAGCAGCATCCAAGGCGTCGCGGATTATTGACAAGTGCAGAAAGAATGGCGTAGAAGGTGTCCTTGAGGGAGTCAACAGCCACGGTATTCGAGTCACAGCCACTGACGATTTGACATTCCATCATCTTCTTTCTGTCTTCGCCGCAATCGCACGAGGTGGATGGGACTTCAAGTCCGACAACCTTGCATTCTACTACTTCACCAAAAGGTTGAATGTCGTCTTGGCAGGGAAGGCCCTAGCTGGGTGGCACGATCCAAGGCAACCGGTGCATGCTCCAACACTTGATGCATTTGTGACTAGTGCGAACAAATCGAAGGTAGATGAGTTTTGTGAAAGGCTGTTTGCATCAACAGAGGTGCCTCTTTTAAGCAACGAATTGAAAGGATTTCGCGATGCAATGGTGGCATCCCTTTTGATGTACTACAAAGATGTGAGGAAAGATCTTGGGGCTGGCTCACTCATCATTGAAGCCATGCACCAAGCCGCAAAAACTTGTCACATTTCTGATGATCCGCTGTTATGCGTGAAAACTCTGTCGGAATGGTCCACTGCAGTGAGGGAAAGATTCATCGCCGCAAATGCAAAGAATCTAGGGAATATGGACTTAACCGAAACGGAACGCCAGGACAAAACCATCGAATTGTTACAACAAATGTGTCTACAGAACATGGACCTTTCCAAGACGCTTCTATCCGAATTTTGCGAACTCAAAGGTGATGTTCACGAAATTAAATCGATGATGTACCAGAGCAACATCTATGACTCTCCTCGCACCGGAAACAACAAGAAACGTAGTAGAACAGAAAGCCCTTCCTTACGACCGTCGAATTCTTCTACTGCCATTGCCGAACTGTCAGAAGCTGATCCTTCACTTCCTCCACCGTCGTTAAACGAGTCTCTTCAGTTAGGTAGTCTAGTGTTAGAAAAGGTCGACTTTGCGGAATCTGGAACTTGGACATGCGGGGTATTTGTATCCAGGTGTATCTTGAGTTTTCAAGATGCTGACCATACAGGCAGGGATAAGCTATGGCTTGGAAAAAATATTACTCCCAAAAGAAGGGCCAAGAACAAGAGGGTGTACCGTGCTCTTCGCAACAGAGTAATTGATGACCAGAAGAAGTATTTCAAAGCTTCGAGATACCCCAAGACAAATGCTGAGCTTACGGCGTGGTCGAAGGAGGTCCTGGAGTTCCTTCCTAGCGTCGTTGATACCTTCATCAATGAGATGCTGCAGAGGATGCATCCGCAGGACTGGCAGGAGAAGAAGAAGAATCGTAACGCCAATGTTAGTGCTATTGAAAAGTTGATGGAAGCTTATGAGAACCATCAGAAAGATCAAGGGTTTGATGCTTGGGCAGGAGATAATATTGGTGTGCTTGCGTAGCTCTTGGATTAATTGCTATTTGTAGACTAGATTGTTATTTATGTAGTGCTCCTACTCTACTGGTATTGTCTTGGGAGAAGTTAGGTTGGTGGAAAGGCACCTTTGGTCATGAGTTGGGAGTCACGTGTGGTCACGTCTTTTCTGTTTTTCCTCTTCTCTCCAGGGGGATCGGTCTGTCCTTGTTAGAATCCCCCTGATTTAGCATATCCTGGAAAATTGGTTTTGTAGGAAAGGAAAAGGAAATGGGGATAAGGCAAATCTGGTTTCGCTACAGTGGAATCAGTACCATACTTGAAAAAATGTCCGCCTTCAACACCATTTCTTTCGGAGTTCGAGCGCCGCGTACATTGCAGTGTTATCTGCATCTGCCTACTAACAAAGTAATAGATAATGTGCTAGCTCTCCAGATGAATGATACGATTGCCATGACGGACGAAGTCAACCACCAGAGCAGCAAGCCTCCCAGCAGCCACTCACCCACCCCATCAGAATCAACCGCTGCCAGAGATCTTACCCCAACAAAAAGATCCGGAGTATCTCATGTTTTAGAGTCGGCTTCATTCGCAGCAGTGGTGGAAGCTGCTTGCAGTCATCGCAATTTGATACCAGGCTTGGCAGAATTGTTGGAGGCATCATCTGGCTTGGGAGTCATTCCATCATCACGCGGTGGCAATACCAAAAATAACAGTAGTGGACTTGAAGGCGACAAAATGGTTATGGATGGCCTACCTTCGATCAGTGCCGTGTCGAACACAGCTTTGAGGTTGATTAATGATTTTAATTTACCTCCATTTGTTACCATGTCAACGAAGGATTCTGCTCCTCAACTCAAATTGGAGGATCCACCTTTGACGACGACAGGTGAGGGTGGCACCATCAACATTCGACGGCGGCTAGTAGTCAAAGGAGCTATTCGTGGGTATCGAATGTCACGAGCTACGCATGGTGTTTCAAATGGGTGCTACTACTATGAAGCAATAATTGGGGGTGGCGACAACAGCAACAACAATAGGGGGCAGAAACGACCGTTGCATGAAAGTTCTAATCAAGAGGAAGCATCGGATTTGGCGACCAAGCGACAAAAGACTGGGCACGTCCGTATAGGATGGAGTACACGCAGTGGAGACTTACAAGCACCAGTAGGGTATGATGCTTCCTCTTATGCAATTCGTGACACTGGAGGGTCGCGCATCCACAAATCTAGGAGGGAGGATAAGTGGGGTGGTACAGAGTTTGGTCCTGGAGACGTGGTTGGGTTTGCAATCTGTGTGCATAATGACAACGCTGCAAACTCATCAACTAGTGTTTCTTCGTCGGAAGGGATGAAAGCTGATGCTGTAAATCATATACGCTTCTTCATTAATGGGAAACAAATTGGAGACAAAGCCTTTGACAACATTTCCCCCGGAACTTATTACCCTGCAGTTTCCTGCTACTCAGATATTTCGGTGAAAATGAATTTCGGACCACATTTTGTTTACCCTCTCAAAGATGATATGCAACCAGTTTCAGACTTGTCTTCGGTACCTCCTAATCCTGAAGATGTATTGCACACAGTTTTATCTACAAGCAATGAAGGAAAGAAACCATTCTTATCAAAAAAGGTAGATGAACGTGTAGTAACAGCATTTAAGGATCTGGTGAAAAAAGAATCAGCAATTCGCCGAGAGGCATATTTGCTACATGCATCAATGCAGAAGAAGGATATATTAAAACTGAGAGAGGAAAGAAGCTTGCCAACTAATGATTTGGAGGANCATGTAGCGCTGGCAATACGGCAAGGAGGAGCTTCTGGTGGCCCAATACCGTTGCTATGGAGAGGCGGCAAGGCAATACCTTTGGCTCCAGCATACCTGTATCAGCTGTGCCATACAATTTTTTACGTGTCTAATGATGTTTATTCTGGGACTTTGTTGTATGCCAGGTCCACGTCTAAGTTTTTTATAAGTTTGTTTTCTCGGTTGTTTTTTAATTGCCCAGTGTAGCTCGAAGTGACTCATTTCCTTTGCTTATGGATATTCATATGAATGGTTTACGCAAGAAGATAGGGTAGGGAACCGCTGAATAAGTGCGAAATTCACATGTGTCTGATGTGACATAGATGACGTCATATCACATTCTCAAATTTGTCTGTCTGTACTTCTTCCTTTTCCCCTTTTTCTTCTGAATAAATCGAGCTGGCGCCCAACACCAACAGCTCATTTTTCTGTTGCAATGCAACTGCACCTTCAACATGCTGACTACAACACCTACTTACATCAGAGATAAGAGTGCACGATTAGCATACTTAGCATTTAGCTCGAAGTGGCGGTGAAGATCTTTATGCATGTTCACTGATTTATCTCTCTTAAATTATTACTCATTTTTGTAAAGCAATGGCATCTTCTCTCCCGAAAATTCCTCGGAAGCGTAGGAGAGATGACACCAAAACAAACTACCGTTGCAATGCAGCAAATTCAATGAACGAGTTTGACGACTCTTCAACGTCATGCTCAAATAGTTCACAAGCTTCACGATCATGTGCCTCAATTACAGAACAACATTATTTGACTGCATCTACAGTTGATAGAACAAGAGAATTCTTCACACATACACACAGACATAGAATATACTTAGAAGGCGAAGCTGCAATAAGCAAAACACACAAAAAGAACCGATTTTGTCATCGCCGGCACATATGCAACAAATTTTCACTCTCCCGAATAAAAATAATGGTAATGCTGTACTTGGGACTATTGTTGTTAGCTTCATCTTTCCCTCTCGCATCAGCTGCAGCTACAAAAGCGACATCAGCAATGAAGGGATCGAAAGGGTCAGGTTTCGAAAGTGATCAGAATGATACGAACATACAAGAACAACAACGTCGGGAACAAACTTCAAACACCGACGGCGAAGATTCTATATTGATACTTGTGAGCGTCGACGGAACATTGGCGGGAGTATCTAGATCAACTGGAGAAGTCTTGTGGAAACGATCACGAAATGAGTCAGTATCAACACCAACTGCAGCTAATGACGACAACGACGACAACAATACCTCATTATCGGCAACCGTGAACAAATTTCTCTCTCCATTAGTTTCCACCACAACCAAATCTAGTGGTCATTCATCTCTTCAATGGCATGCCGTGCCGTCTATTGATGGGGTCGTTTACTTAACTGGTGGGGGAGACTCTATGGACGAATCACCTTCTTCTTCTTCTTCCAGCCGTGAGCTATCAATAAGCACTCATATTAGAGATTTGGTTGATAGAGCACCATTTGTTGATGCTCATGGAAGATTCTTTGTTGGTTCACGAAGAGCCACGGTCGCTGCGGTTGATGAACGCACAGGAGAGATATTGAGAGTGATTCCAAAATGGAAGAGTCGCGAAAAGAACAACCAGAAGTCGGAAGATAGTGATGGCAGTATAAATGATGATTATGACGACGATAGTGATTATGATGAAGAAGAACTCGCACCATCATTGGAAGGAAGAGATGTTGTTTGGATAGGCAGACTTGAACATTCCGTCACTGTCCATGATTTACAAAAGAATACTGTTGACGTTGAATTCTCTGTTGCTGAGATTCTAAGTGTTGATGAGATGATTCATGGGAGGGGAAGTGATCGGCCATCATTGCTGATACGTGATACTGGAGCATCCTCCACTTCCGACAAGGATGCTAGTGATACCAGCCATGACGAAGACGATGACATCATGCAACGTCTATTGACAGAATACATCGCCGAGGCGTTACGTCATCCGAGATCTGGGAATCGTATTTTGACATTACCCGCACCCGACGATGGGATTGTTGTCGACAATAATGATAACTCGTTCGACAACAATGCCTACGCATCGGCAGCTGCTGGAGGAGGTTCATCTTTCTTGGTATCGACGCCAGGCGGAAATGTTGCATTTCGTGATTCCATCTCTTCTGACCTAGGTTGGGTCGCTTTTGAGATGATGAACAATCCTGTTGTGTATGCGATAGAGGGTGTAACGGGCGAGAAAATTCGAGTTCACGTGTTGCCCGATGGTTCGACGACAGATTCATCTGCATCCGATCCAAGCCAAGACAGTATTCCACAGATTTTTGAACAACAGATAGCATCTCTGATCTATTCATCACTGCTCACAACCGAGTCAAATAGTGAGGATTGCAGCGATATAGCCAACAACGAAGAGTGTCGTGCGATTGTTTTAGCCGAACAAGGGTCAGTCGTTGGTACGTTACAGGATGGCCAATTGTATGCCTTGCCGTTGGGTGAACGCTCACCATCGCGACTACATCAGCTGCCCCTTGGTCTTCCGCAGCCCAACCCCAACTCCAAAGAAGACTCGATCGAACAAATTCACAATAAACCTTTGAATCAACACCACGCCATTGGATTTCATGACCACGGCACTGACGACAGTGGCGGGGATACGGATGCAGGAGACAAACAGCACGTTCACGTTGATCCTAGGGTCATAAGTTCTTGCACCCCAAAATCGCCACTTTACCCCGGGTGCCTCATTGGAGCGAGTCTCATGATGGGGAATCTCCTAGATGTAAATGGAAATCTCGATATGGCATCAGTATTTGCATCTGCTGATTTAGATTATGACTTGTACCTTGACATGATGGAGGGCAAGAGTGCTAAGAAGAACTCGTTCTTTCAGCAGTTCATAAAAATTTTGTCGTCATGGATCGCTCCAACTGTAGCCCTGATATTTGTTGTATCATTCGAATTCGGGCGGAGGGAACGTTTGAAGGTAATAGCCAAAAGCCCAAGCAATGAATACCTCGGAGATAGCAGCGCGACAACAGGGAACGACTCAAAGGATGCCAGCAAAGCAACGAGCCAAGGAGTCATTCAACTATCCGACGAAGTCTTAGGGTATGGAGGACATGGAACCATTGTTTACAAAGGAGTTGTCGACAAACGTCAGGTTGCCGTGAAAAGATTGTTGAAGATATATGCATCCAGTGCTGATAGAGAAATATCTCTCCTCATCGAGAGTGACGGGCATCCAAATGTCGTGCGATACTTCCTCAAGGAAATTCGCGGCGACTTCGTCTATCTGGCGTTGGAACTGTGTGACATGTCCCTGAATGATTTGATAGTCTGTTTGGGAAAACTTCGAAACTCTTCAAAGGCAGATGACTTCGAGGCCGCTACTAGAAGTCTCTTATACCAAATTGCTTCCGGAGTGCGGCACATTCACTCATTGCGCATTGTCCATCGAGATCTTAAACCCCAAAATATTTTACTTGCTCAGCGATCGAAGCTGAAAGGGAAAACAGAGAATGAAGACGAGGAATGTTCCGACTTGGATACAGATGTGGATGAAAACACAATCATGGAGGGGTTCAAGAATATGGAGTATGTTCCCAAAATATCTGATATGGGATTAGGGAAGCAATTGGCTGGTCAGAGCAGTTTTGGTCTCAGCACCCTTGGTACTGGCTCGGTTGGCGGTCCTGCAGGTAGTGCATCTGTTGCTGGAGCCGGTGCAGGGAGTGTTGGGTGGCAAGCACCGGAGGTAATGGCGATGCGTTGGTCTCCCGAGACTTCGTCTACCAATTCTGATACAGAATCTTGTGTCGAAGCTTCTCCTGTTGAAGTCGGACGAACTAGTAGATCAGTGGACATTTTCTCTCTAGGGTGCATATTTTATTGCACGATACTTCCAGGATCTCATCCGTTTGGAGAATGGTACGAACGCGAAGCAAACATTATGAAGAACAAGCCAAATAAAGACGATCTGGAGTTTGCTCCTGATGCTTCCGACTTGATTGTCTCTATGATCGATAGAGATGCCAAAGCCAGGCCAACCGCGGAGGAAGTATGTAACCATCCATTCTTCTGGAGTCCTTCGCAGCGTCTCAAATTCTTGTGCGACCTCTCCGATAGAATAGAACTTTGCGACATTCCTCAAGGAGAAAACGGAGACATTAGCCTTTCATTGAACATATTTGCAATTGAAAAGGGTGCGTTTGAGGTGTTTGGTACTTCATGGGAAAAGAAACTAGATCCAGAACTAATGGATGCGTCTTTGAGTAGAAGGACCTACGATCCTAGCTCTGTCAGAGATATCTTGCGAATGATCAGGAATAAGCATCATCATTATGATGAGTTACCTTCATCCTTAAAGAATCGCATCGGCTCGAGCACAGATGGACTGTCTCGCTATATCACAAAGCAGTTCCCTCGGCTACTCATGCACTGTTACAATTTTTGTGTCTGCAACTTAGGGCCGGACGACCCTCTCTCCGTAGACTACAAACTACCCCGATCAAGGTTGTCACCGACTGTTCAGTCAGCAAAAGAAGATGCCACTTCTCTGCCACCATTAAGTGAACAAAAGATTGGACATTCATTAGAACCCATACCTGATGATTTAGAGCAAGAAGACGAGCAACAGAAAGAAAATGACGAAAAAGACGAATCGGCCTCTTTAACTCCGTCACTAGATGACGAATCAGAGTCTCTGGTAACATGCGCAGTTATGGATTCAGTGGAAAAGGGGCAAACGGAGGTACCATCCGCGTCAGAGTCTCGTATCGTTGAAGATGAAAGCGAGGTGAAAGACACAGACGGAGGCATCGTGACAGACGAAGAATTGTCGGGCATTGTAGTTTGGTGTGGCAGCAATGCAGCGAAACAATTGAACTGTCGTGGTTGGTTTAGATCGGATGACGAGTGGGAACAAAGGCTAGATGCCAAACTAAGAAAGAGGGATGCGGACTTGGCTAGATGTGCTGATGATCCCAAATTCCGCACTCGTCTTTGTAACCATTGGGATGTGAGTGGTGGCACATATTGTCCGATGAGGAAAAAGAATAGATGCATCTTTGCCCATGGGCCTGTTGAATTGCGCGTAAAGGAGGGTAAACGTCATAGATGGGGGACATTAGTCAACAAGCACGGTTTATGTGCCAACCCGAAAGCTTCTGGTGGAGAAGACACTTATGGAATAGCGAGAAGTGTGGAGAACACCAGGAAAGAGCAAGGCCAGTGGAAAGGTGACAATCCCAAGAAAGGCTCCAAAGGAAAACCAAAAGGAAAGCCAAAAAAGAAGGACGACAAGTAAACTAATATATCTACACTTGGTCTTCTATTTACAGCTATCTCTTATGAGACTTTGTCTCTTCAGTCTTTTCCGAAAAGAGAATGCCCAAACGATGGGCAGAATATGCCCACCATACCAACACGCTGTAGTAAATTACAGTTAGAGCTGGCGCTGCACTGATAATATCTCCAAATATCATCACTAGCCCTTGCTGTATCAATGACCCCCCACTTTTACCGATCCGTGATCCTAACACCTCAATCGCCGCCTTCCCCTTCACTTTAGACTCTTCATCAAGTGGAATATATGCCATTTGAGTAGTGGGATCAAACAGTGCATACTTGGCTGTTTTACTCAATAATGTCTGCATTGTTCCTAATGCGACCGCGATGTGCAACGCCTTTGGCTGATCTACCCCCATAAGAATACTTGAAAAGTATGGCAATGCAAGGCATGCCATGACTGCGGGTGTTGCGAGAGCGCCCATTCGCCAACCAAGTATGCGAATCGCATGCACACCGAAGAAGATAACTATACAGGTGGATAGCCCAACAATGGAAGAAAAGTTACCCATGAATCTTTGATAATCGAGAGGATCTGGGTATTTCTTCTTGAGGATTGATTTCCACATGATATCAGTAAAGTTGATAGAAAGACCTGCCGGTTTCACAAAAGATGAATATCAAAGCGTTGTTTAGACAAATATGAATAAATCAAGATGTCACTGCAGATGTATTGCACTACAAATCTTACCGTATCCAAGAACAAGTGCAGCAATCAATCTCAAGTATTCAGACGATGCTAAAAACCTTGTCGACTCTGCCATGGTCATCTTCGTCTTCTTTTTCTTCGTTTGTACTTCACCAGTAACTGCATCGTTTCTTTCAATAAAATCATTGGCCCATTTGTAGAATGAGCAAATCATGACACCCGCAAAAGTTATCATCCAAGTCAACCGATGTAGAGACTCTTCAAAGTTATCCGCATGGCTTGCATATCTCACCACGTATTGCCCAGCCAAAATGGGCGCCAATCCACTCATTTGAGCAAATAGAGGGTAGAATCTTTTTGCTTGTTGCACCGACACAACATCATTTGCAAATTGCCAAAAGAGAATACCGACAGAGACAGAAGAATACACCTCAGCCACGACATAAAATAAAGCTGAGGTCCAGTTAGCAAACAATTTGGCAAAGATGACAGAGGCACCTTTAGCATCTGGTTGCATCCTCAACATCGAGCGAACAGTCGATAGCGAAGGCTGTATGGAATGTCTGTTCGGATAAATAATGGCATCAAAGATGAAGAAGAATACAAAAAATGGAACACATGTAGAGTAGAACAGTGTTTTCTTCTCCATGAGTGTTGCCATTTTGGAATACAGAGCAATGAACAGTGTCGCAGCTGGTAGTACTCCGTAAATCTGTTATGATTTCATGAGATATGTGTATCCAATTAAAAGAGGAGAGATTTCATGACATTTGAAATTTACACTCACCTTCAAAAAAGCAATAGCTTCTGCACCACATTCAGTTACTACCATTGTGTCCTTATTGTCGCGAGTCAATGTCAAGGCCAAGATAACAAAGAATTTGATACTTCCGATGAGCAAGAATTTGGTTACCTCATTCTTTCCATGAATGGGAAACAGAGCATTCCTTATGGCCGATCCACCTACTTGATTGGGTAGTTTTGCGCCATTGTCTTTCCCATTAATACTGCCACCTCTCGCAATCTTAACGGGCTCCATCTTAGATGCTGTAATTCTGCTGTGAGGTTTGAGGTTGGCCATCAACTTTTGATTTCTGGTTGGGAAATTCCCTTCTACTGCCGCTTGCATCGCAGATATGTTAAGAACTACTGCTAACAAGAAGATTGATCCTCTGGTGGATGTGAATTTGCGCTTTATTTTCTTTTTTCTGTCGTTGATGTGTATGACAGTCATGTGCACATTTGAAGCCAGTTGAATTGTTCACTTTTACTTGCCAGACCGAGAATTAACTAACGAATAATTTGCTGAGCTCTATTAAGGTGGTTGTTCTGATGATTTCGTGAAGTTGGCACTATATCTCAGAATGATTTGTAGATAGAGGTGTGCGTCATTTCATGATGATGTGATGGCTGGGGCAACATCGGCGTCAACCGTCAACATACAAATCGTTGCGTGGATAACGGTGGGAAATTCAAATGGGTGGTGAAAACGGCGTCGTGCGTCATACTTAGATCTACAATACACACATCTAACATACTTCTACTGATAGAGGTCTACATAAAAACTTAGTCTGGCTGAGGTCTCGTATGTACCTCGTATGGTTCTGTACTGGTCTCGTATCGTCGGTCTTGAGTCTTAGGAGAGTCTCTGCTTTGGAGCTTTTGAGCTGGTAGCTGCTGCTTGATTTGACTACTGATGACTGCTGCTATTTGCTTCTGCTACTACAGTTGAGTAAGTATCAAATAAATTGTTCCAATTATCAGTCAGTGTCCACCACCACCAGTCCTATCTTCTCTCCAAGGTGATTGTTTGGTCGGTATTTATTACAATCAAATCATAATAAGACAAACTAAATCAACTTCTTCCAACACCTCTACCACGACCTCTTACCCCACCCCTGCCTCGTCCACGGCCTCTCCCCGCTGATAATTTTATAGGTTTCAAACCTGTAACCTTTTCTGCTTCAAGAGCTGCTAGCTCACTCTCAGCTGCAAGAATTTGTTGTGCATTTCCACTTCGTTTTGCATCATCTACCTTCTTTCTAGCCGCTGATATCTTTTCCTCTTTGGACTTTGCTTGGTTTGCTGATTCATCCTTGACAGATTGCTCAACACAATCGCGGCATCTACTTTTACCATCGCCCTTTGAATATTGATTTCTGTTGAACGATGCCTTCGGCAAAACTCGTTCACACTTGCCAGCACATCTTCGTGTTTCATCGCTATTGTCATCGACAACTTTTCTCTTTGCGGCGTTTCCTCGCTCAGTCTGCTCATCTGCAGCAACGCACTGCTTGCATTTCAACGGTTTGCCATCCTTGCGATAACGCTCTAACGCCTTCTTTGAGAATTCTTCTCCCATCAGCTGCTTTCTTTGGCACATTCCTGAGCAAGCGAAGGTTCCCGCCCACTTGCTTGTGACCACTGGCGTAGACATTGTTGTTTCTATAGTAGGAGAGAAGCGACTGCTGTGTTTAGGGAGGTGGGGAGGAGATAGAGAGAGTGCAGCACAACGACAACGACCTATCTACCGCACCTGAGCCACCTGCATAGCCTAAGTACAAGCGCGAAACAACGACGCGAAGCGTGGGCGCGCCAACATGATTCTCGCGCCAATAAAATGAGAATCCTGTTGTCTACCTTTTCACGAACACTCACAGTCCGCACAACAACAACAACATATAATTTGTTCAACACAAAAGAAATTGCATACTACACAATGAACGGAGCTTCGGTAGCACCTGATGTGTCACCGATGGCTAGCAGCAGCGATGACGCTGAAAAAATCAAACACCACATCTGCTCCCGCTTTCTGAAGAAGAAACCACCGGACATTTACGGGCAAAGACACGCAATCGAGTCTTCCAAGTGCGTGGGTGACTCATTGAGACTACTAGAAAGGGAAATATTGAAGTTGCCTGATGATCTTCGTGCAGGCTTGGATCAGGCGGCAATATTCTGTCCAGAACTGATTACAAAAGAACACAAGATCATGTTTCTGAGATGTGAGCAGTTCAACGGTCGATGTAAGTTCATGATGCTAATTCCTACCCACTGTCACTAGGAATAACTTCTCCCTCAACCTCATCCATTTTTTCGTAGCTTGCTGCCATAAGGCTAGCCAAGTATTGGAATACAAGAATCGAGCTGTTCAGAGGAGCAGCATTCAGACCACTGTCTATAGAACGCATGAGCGATGAAGATAAGAAAGAAATGTCAATTGCATTTGTGCGCTTGCTGCCAGATACTGACGGAACCGGTCGTTGCAACATATACGTCGATCCTCGTGTTCTCGAAGGAAAAGAATATGACAACGAACGGATGGTTAGAGCCGCTTGGCTGATTCTCCACGAAGCGCTTGAGACTGAATCTACGCAGCAAAAAGGAATTGTCTTTTTGGTGTTTCTAGAAGGAGCGCTACTAAGGCACTTTGATAGGACACTTGTCAAGCATATTGCCAACTCAATCAGAGGGTAAGCAACTCACTGCATTGTTCGTATTATCGCCTCGATCAAATACTTACAATAGTCTTCATTTAGAATTTTGCCTGTACGAGTTAGTGCCATACACATGTTCTATGCACCTTACTTGTTTGAGGTTCTTTTCGATGTGGTCTCACTGTTACTAGGTGAGCGGCTTACCAAGAGGATCAAACTTTACTCGGATGACAAAAAAACTGAACTACATGACAAACTTATAGACTTTGGAATATTCCCAAGCCGACTTCCGACAGACTTAGGTGGAGGCTTGGAATTTGTTGATGGAAAATGGAAGAATTGTGATCCGAAAGATTGTATCAAAGGCTCTGCGTAAAAAGTAAAAGACTAAATAATTATTGTAAGTATTTACGTTTATTATCACGCTTCGTGTTCTTCGTTCCAACCAAGTTTCTTCTCCTCATACCTACCACTATACCCATCACCGTCACTCTGGTCACTGGTCAACAGCCGCGCCGCCCGCGCCAGGGGTGCATATCTAAAGTAGATATATATGCCCCCCTGGCCCGCGCCTCGCCGCACAATACACACAATACAAAAAATCCTCTCCCTACGATGGCTTACAGAGCTGCATCTGTGTTGGCTGCAGGCGCATCTAAATACGGTGCTCTGTGGGGGCGGGGACATGAAACATTTAAAAATCGAAGAATCTTATCTGTCTCTGGCGTAGGTGAACATGCAACGGCATATCTTCAGGGCTTAGTCACAGCCGATCTCAACAGCGAGCCGTCCGCCCCACGTGAAGAAGTAATGGACAGTGTTCATGCATTGAATGCAAAAAGTAACGACATGGTAGCGCCAGAAGATGAGCCGGAAGAAGAGGAAGTCCCTGTGAAATTTACAAAGAAATTGCGATCTGCGACGTTTTTAGACCATAGGGGACGCATTATCACTGATGCGTTGCTTTGGAAACGTAACCTAGAAGGAGCTGAGTCAACAACCACTGAATATTTGATAGACGTTCCAGATGATACGGGTGATCTATTACTTGCTCACTTGAAACAACACAAGTTACGGCGGTCCAAAATCAAATTGGCAGATAAAACGAATGAAATTACGTCCCACGTAGTCTACGGAACTCTCAACGCCGAAGGTGCTCCTCCTGGATATTTAGCTGGAATGGACCCTCGTCACCCATCTCTTGGAATGAGAATTCTTTCTGTGGGACAAGATATATTAAATACGACTGAAGGTGAATCTGAACGTGCAAAATCATGGTTCCAACAGTGGTCTACCACATGCAGTGGCCGGTAAACACGCAGTACTTTATACATACAAAAATTTGAAATAATGTGGCGCGTTTCATCACACCGAAAAAAGAACGAATCAAATCGCTCCACAATGTCGTTGTCGCCAGGAGGTGCTCTCATTGTAATCACCAACATCGTCACCATGAGCCAATCCAACCCGAGGACGAACGAACCCAAGGCCGCAGTGGTCGCAGGCATGAGTGTAGAGGCGAGGAAGAAAAAACTTGCTACCCTTGCTGCAACAAACGAAACTTTGAACGAACTGGCGAAGGAATTTCTCCGTTCAGTTGATCCAGAATCGGATATTGCGATGTATATTCTTAGTTTGGACAACCTCAAAACCATAACATTGGCAAAGATCATTCAATACCATAAAGGTCTGACCAAACTTGCTATTAAACACAAAGCAATGGTGGAGAATGGTACAAATGCCATGGGGAGGGTCAAAAGCGCTATCAATGCCGGATTGTTTCAAGTCGATGAAAATGGTCGTGTACTCTCCATCACAAAAGAGAATTATCCAATTTACTTGGACATTCGAAACCAAGTGGATAGGACTAATTACACCATTACTTCACACAATACTTTGCTCCGTATAGCAGGGTTTCTGATGGATCACAACGCAGGAGGCTCAATTCAAACGGGCGTGTATGCTTGGACGTACAAAGATAAATCGCAAGATCTTTCCGATCCTTCATTTTGGCAAATATCTGTTCACAAGAACGGACACCGCGGACACGTCGTCGAACCAAAGGGCAAAGGCCAAGGCAAATATTCCGGTATTTCGAAGGAGGAATTTCGCAAGGTGGCTGCCCATTTACGAGACAAACAAGACTTCAAGATGTCAAACATTACTGATGAAGAGGCAGATGAGATTTGTCCAGGTCGAACTAAAGATTCTGTGTTGGCAATTTGCAACAAATTCTTTGGATCGGTGGTTCCGTCGAAAGCATCGAAGCACCCGAATTTCGCCCTTGCTCTTGAGGGAAAGTTAACATCCGAACGAAAGAAGAAGAAGGTGAAAGCGAAGGCACCAACTTCGACAACGGAAGACAGCAAACTACCCGCTGCATCAACGAAGGCGAAGAAGAAGGTGAAAGCGAAGGCACCAACTGCGACAACGGAAGACAGCAAACTACCCGCTGCATCAACAAAGGCGAAGGGGAAGGCTGCCTCGGACGGTAAGGAAAATAGGCCCAACAAGAGGATCAAGATGGCAGTGCTTGATGATGAGTCGGAAAGTGAGTTGGAGTTTCAAGTCGTTCCCAAGAAATCTCGTCGTTCTAGCAAACAACCTGATTTGAAGTTCATGGGAAAGAAAGAAGCAGAAGACGAAAAAGAAGATTATGTACCCCCATCAGATCCTGAGTCGGATGATGATGAGTACTAAATCTTGTGGAGGCGCTGCGACTACGACCACTCAAATAGACTATACTCTTGGAGAGCGTAGTCTATTACTCAATTGATACGAAATGTTCTTCTTGCTTTGGAAGAGTGGAGGACACATGAGCTGGCTTTCTACATATTTAATCTAAAAGTTGTTATGATTAACGACTAGTATATTCTCTTGACCTATCTGCTAACAATGCATCAAAATCGTTTTTTCTTTGTTTTTCCTCAGTTTGTATATCTGCTGTAATCTTCTTGATCTTCTTGTCCGACTTGAGTTGCCACTCATCCAAGATTCTTGTCTTGATTCTATCATGAAGTCCAATTTCCCTTATTGCTCTCCTCAGAGTTCTATTTTGATCCCCTACATTCCTCTCCTTTTCTTCTTCTGTTTCATCATCATGCAGCTGTTTCCTCAGGATCTCAGCGCAATTGTTGATTCGTTCTAGCTCACTCTTTTTTGTTTGGGACAAGGCGTTTCTCAATTTGGTAGGAACATGGAAGTCGATCTTGGAATTTGGTTCTTTCTTGGTTAGTCTAGGTGTTCCTTTTAGCATCAACCCAGTGTGTTCGTCGCACAACACATTGAAGTTGACCCTGAATTGTTTTGCAATGACGCTTGTTGCAAACCGGTAGAGGTGCACGTCCACAACCAAGTACTCAATCATGCACTGCATTACCAGAATATTACCAAGGACGAAGTAATCGTTCATTTCTTCGCTGAACGATTCAATAGCTTGAGGGGTGCGAAGCATTTTTGCAAATTCGTCAAGCGCAGCAGTTCCACGAGAGCTCTTCCGGCTTTTATTCACCCACTCATTGTTGACTGGAACTGACGGTTTAGAATTCATGATGGGGCATGGTGGGCCATGCAGTATGATGATAGCTGGGAACTTCCAATCCTCGCCCATGTAGCTTTGGTTATTGTATGGGAGAGCAAGAAGACGATATTGAGTGCGGCGGCTATGTTACAATTCTGACAGAAATATACTTTACCCGCTTGACTTACCTGTACACTTTAAAAACAAAACCTTCCAAATCACAAACATGATTCCATCCATTAGCTACCAAGTACTCTTCAGCAGTAGTTCCCATGTAGCGAAATGCACATTTGTTTTCATTGAGTCCTCCAACTTTACCACCTACTTTCATAGTGTGATTGACAAACTTATCGATGTTGCCTTTTGCATATTCGTGATCATCGACACCAAAGCCGCTGTCGTCATATACATCACCTTCCCCTTTCTTGCATGGGTTCCTATCTCCATAGGCAGCTCCCCAGGGGCCCATTCCTCCATAAATGACGGCAGTAAAAATGAGGCAATCGACATCTGGTGCCCATGCAGCTAAAAACTCCATTATGACAGACTCGATGCGCAAGTATTCAATGTAATTACTGCCAAACTCCTTCCTTAGAGTCTCAAGCAGTCTGTTGAGTTCTCTAGCCACAATTTTCATTTTGTCTGCAGCTCCCTCTAGAAGAGCGGAACCCTGGAGGAACTCATGCTGGACACAATCCAACGCACCGTCCACCAAATACAATTTCCCCCGCTCAATCATCTTTGCATACTCTTGAAAACCACTCTCGAGTAAATGGATCGCAAGCCTCTTTAACAATCCACGCAGTTTGAATGCCCCCCTGTCATTAACATAGTGCATCAATAAATTCAATGTGAACGGGATCCCCTCATCACTCTGAGTATCCAGTGCTTGTTGTACGGTCATAGATTCTAGAACCTCTTTGTCTATAGTGCAAATATCTTTACACAACTCCTTGATAGAATCCATCAAAAACTGATGTGTAGTTGAATCGAGGTGGCTACCAAACTTAAACAACTGGATATAGAGAGCTCCAGGGTGCGATTTCTTCAGATACCCTTCCCTCTTTGAACCATTCATTGTCGCTCCTGCGAGTTTGATGATTTTTAGGTCACCATCTTCTTCCTCGACAACTGAGTATATGAGAGGGTGTTTTTTACTATCGCCGACACTAGGAATCAAATTGATGTCAACAAATTGTGGCAATTCTTTGGAAGGTAAGAGAAATTGGTTGTGCTCAGCAAGGTAATCCACCATCTTCTTCACTCCTTCTAGCACCTTATGGGAGTGGGGAGTCTCAACGATATCCTCATTGTCATCATCCTCCGCCGAATCCTCGTCAGATTCATAATATTCCTCTTCATCAGATAGACAGTCTCCCACACTCTCCTCATCTTCACCGTATGAGTTGTTGTGGTCTTCTTTCGGTTGGCCTTCCCCTTCCCGTTTCTTCTTTGGAGGGGGCGACCGAGATGGAGAAGGGGGGGCGCTTTCGGCTGCTTCGTCTACATGTGGTGCTAACATGTTGGCAGGGTTATTGGTGGAGGGCGGCGGCATGTAGCAGCGCAGAGCTAGTGGCTTATGTGGCGGGTGTTGTCCTTCCCTACAACATGTACCACCGCCAGCCCAGTTCGTAGCACTTGTGTGCTTCTCTGCCTTTCTCTGCTAAGGAAGAAGGAGAAGGACGGATGCTGAATGCTAAGTATTACCTCTCTAGCTGAGTGCTGATGTGCTGAGTGCGCTGAGGCAACTTTTTGGGAGGCTGGTACGTCTGTCTGCGTTCCAAAAGAGAGAAGCCCCATTGACCTTTCCACAGTGGGCACGCCCAGTGGGCTAAGAAGTCTCATCTACTTTTTTCCCTATTCTTCCCAGATTCCCAGATTTTAGATTTTGTGTGTTGTCCAAGTTTTGGCAAAGATTTTGATTTTGCCGCACTACACTTCCGTCGGCATAACACAAATCGGCAGCTATCGACGTCTCTAGCGACAACACTGTAACATCAACTACAGCCGGTATAATAACACTAAAAGTCGCTGGCACCATCTACTATCATCATACTATCGATTGGCGGTGACGGCTTTCAAGCGAACCCACACAAAGACGAAGAATTAATATTAACACAACACGCGTCATCTGTTGACACGAATAATCCCAAATCCTTCACAGTTACTTCACCAACAGCTCCTCCCTAACGCCGGCTCCTGCCTCATCGCCGATCCACGAGCCAAGACAGCGGCAGCTAACAACCAACGAATTGCAGAACATAGGGCAACACACTTATAACAATGAATAATCCATCAAAGAAATCCTCCCATGACTCCCAAGAGTCGCCGACCAAGACAGGGCTTCGTCGTAGCAAAATATCCAAGCATACCGAGCGAGGGGTGAAACCGGATAACATTTTCAGCGACTCTATTCAACCGGATAATGTTGTTAGTGCTGGAACAGTGGATGTGCAACCAGTGGGAGCAGTGGACCCCAGCGCGGATGGCAATAACAATAGGCATGTAAAAGTGACAAACGTTGCATCGAAAATTTGGAATCAAGAGAAGCGTCAACAAATCAAGATATTAAAACTTAAAAACGCCAATCCTGACGAGTTCTGTTATGTGTTGATGTCGGCTGTTTACGAGAATTCCGATGAGAAGATTGAAGTGGAGCAAATTCCGGAAGATGAAAGTCTTCATTGGTATTTGACTAATAAGGGTGTCATATTTGATAAGTTCGCCGACCAAAACAATTCTCAGGTGGAAGTAATTATTCTTCCTTGTTGGTGGTTCGACGGACTACATACAAGAACTCAGTGGGATTATGAGAGTGAAAGGAATGCAAAGAAGAAAATGAATAAATCAACCGGCTCACATGCAAAGAGCTTGCGGCTCTTGTTAAATCAGAATATGAAACCAGTTCATCGGGATCAAAAATTGATGGCTGAGTACTATGACAACAAGTTCATCACATATGGTGACTACAAAGACAGGCCGTCTGCTTTTGTCATGTTGTTTGAAGTGAGGCATGCAAGTGTTATCGCTGACTACATTCTTCCCGGATTTATTGACTGTCCAACTTACAGTTACGACCAACAAGATAGCAAGGAGGTGCCTCAACGTATCTTCTGGAACGGGGAGGAGATAGTAAGCACCACATATCTTAGGTATGTGAAATTGAAGGATGTTCCGGGCAAATACGTTATCATCGATGTAGCAAGGAAGAAAGAAGACAAGCAACTTGTAATCGATAGTACCGGCTTGAGAGGTAAGAGAGTTGCTTTCTATCGTGTTGGCGATTTCCTTACTCTCGATGAAATCAATCGCATCATCAAGACATGCGAAAAGTTCAAGCATGCTATCCCGACATTTGTTTTGATATGCGTCAAATACAGACATCACCAACTCCTTAAGAAGAATAAGCAATTGCAATCGCAAAAGAAGAAGATCAAGAAAATTGAGAAAGAGAAGGAGATACTTCAAGTTGTTACAGAGTTCATGCATGCCTTTCGTGAGGTGTTGTGTGACAACTTTTTCATCTTTTCAGTTGATGAGTTTGTCCGGCTTAGTTGGGAGACTTGGAGTTTGTTTGAAGGTAGGTATGACAGAATGTGCTCTGAGTCAGGAAGAAAGGAACGAAAGGCAGCTAAGAAGAGAGCAGCAACAAAGAAACATGCTACAACTAAAGAGGAGAAGGCACAAGTGTATGAGGATACCAAACAACTTGACTTCACTACAATCCTTTCCATCACACAGCAAGGTACTGACAAATCTATCCACCGAATGTTCCGATGCATAAGCCTTAAGTTTGATTCACTCGAGTCATACCTCAAGCCGTTGGAGAAGTTGACCTTTGAAGAGTATTTCGAGGTCATGGTTGAAATCTGTCGTCCCTCTTGTGGAATGTACACCACTCGAGCACTTACGATACTATCAATCTTCGTTGTCTCCGCCATATTGTTTGATGGTAAAGTTCCCACTGAATATATCGATATCTTATCTTTCTGGCAAATCGATGAAAAGAAAGCTAACTTGATTCGCAATTGCATCAGGGGGAATTATGATGGTGTTGGGTGTGATACTCATGTAATCGATTTTCTAAGAGCTTGTGCAGAGCTGAAGGGTGTAACAGGATTGAGTGATAAAGATTTCTATCGACTTGGAAAGAAAGTACCACAAGACCCTGGTGCTTATTTGAATGAAATCATGGGTGAATGCAGGCAGTCTTACAATGCTCGCAATGATAAAAGTGATCTACGATGGTCGAAGTGGAAATCCTTGTTGGAAAAGGTATCATTGCAAAGAGCAGAATTTAAGCAAATCATTGATGCATGGCTACCAGGTTGGGATTAAGAAGTTATAGGAATGAGTCTTATCTTGAGGCATATATGAGTCAATGGATAATAATTACTAGTGTGCCGAGTGAGTGTGATGTGATGATCAAACGGTTGAGGGATGAACAACTTCTTTCCATCAGCTCCTGGAACGTATTCTGTTCTAAGGAAACTTGCGGGAATAGCAGAGGGTACTGAAATTGCAACTCGTACAGCGCTGGAGTGCAATCAAGATTTCTTAAATGCAATTAGTTTCTCTAAGGGTTGTTATCTTGGACAAGAGCTTACGGCACGATCACAATTTACTGGAGTTGTAAGGAAGCGTATTGTTCCGGTAATGATTGTTGACACTGAAATGGAAGTCCCCAAGCCGTGGGTTATGGCAAGCATGATACAGGAACTTGGCACTGATGAAGGAATGGATAAAATATTTGGTTTGACAGGCGAAGACGGAGAGAAAAAGAAGCTGGCTCTTAAAGGATACATCCCACCTCCTCTACCCAAAATATCTGCACCGGGAGCAGGAAGTATTGTTTCAATGATGATGGGATCAGTTGCGTCACCTGATCAAAATCCTCAGGATGCTTCGGAAGAATTGAATAAACTCAGAGTTCAGGGTGAAAAACTACAAAATGAAATTGCGGATTTGGCACAACCAGGTGCAAGCATCATTGACAAGAAGGATAGTAGAACTATTGGCAAAATTCTATCAACTCCAGCACCAGGAACAACGGTTTTGCTTGCCCAAATGAGATTAGATAGGCTTGGTTTGCTGGGAAGTGAACACAATTGGTCCAGAACGAACAAGATTTTGATTGGAAATAGCGACAAAGAGTATAGGTTCCTTCCATTCTTGCCACTATGGTGGCCGGATATTGATCCTTCTACAGGAAAAGAGAAAAAAGTTGTTGTGGATGAGTAAGCTAGCCCTAATTAATAATATAAGGCTAGCTTAGCGTGATAGGTACTCAAGAGTATTGTTTTTGCATTTCTATTGTCGATTGAGCTAGATGCTACTTTAACATTTGATATAACGTGATAAGAAGACTCCCCCATTTGAAGAGTGGTCGTGAATTTGTTTAGACGCCAAGATCTGGTAGATACAAGTATCATGATGTTGTGATCGACGGTGCCACAAGTGAATGAGCATGGGCAAGGTACTCCTGCAACAAACAAAAAGTTCCACCTCTGCAGGCCAGCAAAGAGAAATATGTTTAGATGATAATATGAAAGTTAGAGTGAAGGGTGTCAGTTCATAAAAATAGAAGTAAGGGGGAAAGCTATATATAGCCTTCTGCTTCTGGTATCTAGTTCTGAGGTACCTATGTAGGGTTTCTCATCGGGGATAGCGATAGGACATTTGCATTCTGTTGGTCGTACTTTTAGCTGATCGATGATCGACCCAGCCCAGTTGACCAGCCCGCAGCATTAGCATGCAATGACTTGGCCATGCGACGGACCAAATCCCACCAGCCCCCCCCAGGAGCCAGTGGTTTGGATGTTGTTGCTTGCTAGCATTTTGATGGAGGCGATGCGCTAAGGAAAGCACCTCGAGTGGACACACGCAACACATACACAAGTTACTTTTGCTCTGTAAGTGTCGGTGACTGGAGAAGTGAGCGCAAAAAGTGTCATGACATCGCCAGTTCAAGCTTTGCTTCGTCTCAAAAGCGGTGATGAGACCGATTTTGAGCCTGCTAAACCAACTATAAAGAATCAGTCTTCATCGCGCAAAGTGTCGGAATCCTCAGCCGACTCTGCTCCTGACGATAGCCTAGCACCGACCAAACCCTTGCGACCGTTGTCGGCATATCACGTCTTCTTTCAACTAGAACGTGAGTACATTCTGCAGTCTATGTCTAGCGATGCAGCCGAAACAGACTTGCAGGAGCACAAGATACTACTTAAGAATGCCCCGAAACGATATGCGTCCGTCAAGGTGTTTCCTGATTGGCATGCAAGGCCAGGAAAGCGCCAACGAAGGAAGCATAGAAAATCTCACGGTCAGATAGGCTTTCAAGAGCTATCACGGACCATTTCCCAGCGGTGGGCAGAGATAGACAAGACTGATCCGGATGTAAAAAGTTTTGTCCAGAACATTGCGAACATTGAGCTCGAAGAGTATAAACAAGATATGAAGACATATAAGGAACAAATGCCCCACGAATCTAAAAAAGCTGGAAAGACATCAAAACCGAAGAAGAAGCCCGCTACATCCCAAACAAGATTATCACCCTCATTAGTTTCACAGGATGGCAAGGTGCCTGAAGGCAAGAACCAAGTAGCGGCAGCTGCAATGCTGCTCATGCAAGTCAGTGTAGACAAATGCCATGTATGCAAGAAGGAAGGAGATCTCATTGCCTGTGAGTTGTGTAGCAAACTTTTCCATGCCGCATGTTTAGATTTGAGCGAAGATGAAATCCCTGTGAAGTGGCAATGTTCGTCTTGCTCAGAAAAATCACGCACCTCTCCAAAGAGAAGAAAGGGCTAATAAGGCTAACGGGATGCGCAGAGCACCACCTTGCTATTCCTATCTCATGGCCAAAACTAATATTTATACCATTATGTACTCGCTCTTGCCATATTCCTATAACCAATGCCCAAACAACTGCAAATGACTGTTTGGCCTCCTCCTCTCTTCGATGCAAAACCATCATCACTTTCGTCATCACTTCCTTTACCACCACTTTCATCCGCTCGAAGCTTGAATTCAACCCCGAATGCTTCCTTGTATAATCTCAAACTCATTATTGTATACTGGGTAAACTGGCCCAACCGTATACGAGACACATCCTCTGGAGTCAAACACATCATCAACAAAGCAAACGATTGTGCACTTGTATCAATACACCCACCAGAGTATATCTCCTGAAGCAATAAGGTGGCAGATCTCTTTCCCAAATCTTCTGGAAGTTCTATATTTTTCCGCTCAATAGTTTGATCATGTTGCATTATATCATCAGAGTCTGAATTGATGTTGTGATTCATACTGCATTCGACAGAAAGGCACACACCTTCGGTGGTAGTAGCTGTAAGATGTACACTAAGGCCAGGCGAAGGACCGCATCCACCTACATCCCCACTCTTCCGTTTCTTACCACTGCTAGAATGTACGTCAGTATGGATCCAAACGTCTGGTAGTAATCTATGCATCACTCCCTTTGCCGAATGAGCAACTCTTGCAGCACTAGAAGGTGGTATACGACAGCTCACTGCAGTACCTCTAACTCGTTTGACTTTTCCAAAGTCAACAAAGTCAATTGGATTCAGTTCTTTCGCAATTGGGCAATAAAAACCGACACTTCCCCCGCCCAAAGGAGCAGCACCGCGCTTAGTCACCTTCAATTCTGGTGGAGGATGATCATCATCTACACCAATTCCAAACTTGATCAGTAAAGGTATGAAACTAGAAGACAAATAGTCAACACTTGGATCAATATCACTCGTTCCATCCGTCACCCCATTCAATGTAAGTTGCAGAGGTTCCTTTCCAAATGCCGCCAATGGAAATATCCCCTCCAAGAACCACCCAACGCTTCTCCCACTGCCACCAATGGGACAATCATGTTCAATATCCCCACCCAAGAGTACTCCCGGTTTAAACCGCAGTTGTGTTCCGGTAGCATTAATTTCAATCTTTGTACCATTGGTCATTCGATCTAATAGACGTAGAAAGGAGGCCTCATGTTCACGTAATCCTGGCGCATCTAGGTCATCTGAACGTATGTTGCGTAGGAGTAGGGGTCGATGTGATAGGATGGATGTTATGAGACGCAGTCGAAATTGAGTGGCGCCATCGTTGTATTTGAGAGTTCGGGATGATTTTGATGCTGCTTCGCTCTTGGTTGTCATGGTGCCGCTGTTTAACTCTCTCTAAGAATGTTTCTAAGTGATGTGGTACTTATGATGATTATCGCCATGGATGTTTGTGTTGTTCTGTAAGACTTCTTAGAGGTTGATTGGTCGCGAGAAATGGCGCGGCTGATGGCAAGCGAGTTGCGCGCTCTCACGCTCTCCCGCAAACATAATCTTGCCTTCCTACCCAACACCAACGACCTCTCCCACTCGTGATTCTGTCATGCAGCAGATTGCAAATGATCCCACCACGGCAGTACGTTCATAACTCGCTGCGGATTGTTAAGAGAATGACGTTCACAACAACGACTGCTTCAAATGCCATCTCCTCGATCAAATCTTCTTGGCCTCAGCTTCAGCTTACTCTCTACGGCGATCTAAATATGCGGCCATTTCGTAATGTTTGGATGCTAGAGGAGATTGGTGTCAGCTATCACCATGTCAACTGCAAACCATGGTCAAAACAGGCAAAAGCAGTACACCCTCTGGGTAAAGTTCCTGCTCTTGTGGTCAAGGATGTTGATAATCAAAAACAGTTTACAATTGTAGAGAGTGCAGCGATCAACACATTCTTGGGAGATTTGGTTCGTGAGATAGACAGTAATAAGCGCACAAATGATGACACCGGACCAAGTAAACTGCTAGTACCACCGCCAGCAACTCACCTCAGAGCAAAATATGATTCATTAACATTGTTCATCATGACTGAACTCGATTCTCAAGCTCTCTGGATACATCGAAAACACAGCGATTTGAAGGATGTGTTTGGTGAAGCACCGATTGCAGTTACGGAAGCAAAACGACAATTTGAGAATGCTTTAGATGCGATTGAGATTGAACTCGACGACAAGAGTGGATATCTACTCGAGAGTGGATTTAGTGCATGTGATATTTTATTATCAAATTGTTGCTTCTGGGCCCAACAAATAGGTTGGCTGGCTAGGTCACCATCGGATGAATCAACAATATCTACTGCAGGAGACACAGCTATGCCCAAATCACTTTCGCCAAAGTTAGCGTCATATTTGGCGCAGTGTAGGAGAAGAAGCGCATTTGTCAAGGCAAACGAGTTGAGAAAAGGTCAAGTCAGTGAGCGAAAGGAACATCAACGCTCTAAAATATAGACATCTCGCATCAAAAGTCTGATATCTTTCTACACTAAAAATGGTTAGGGTGGGATAGCTTTTGATGCACACATATGTTTAAAGTCTTATTCCTATTAATAGGAGCTCACTCATTTTGTCAATTCTGTTTATATCCCCACCACTCTGGATCGTTGCTGCTGGTAATTTTTGTACAATGTCTTGGATTGTAAATGACCGGCGCAATGTTGTTCACAATACCCTCTGTACGAACATTAATCAAAGTGAATTTAAGCCGCGCCTCTTCCTTTTCGTTGATTGCACTAGCACAATGTGTGCGCCTCGAACTTCTTGCTACTTCTGCCGTCACGGCAAAGATGCCGATGCATCTGAATAGGAATTGATTCGAAGGATCTTTGGAAGCTTCATGGACCGATCCTAAGCGCTTGAATTGTTCGCTGTCATCCTCATCTGCGATCCAAAAACCAGGCTCAGACTGTGGATCAGTAAGCAATTTCGGTTCAAAGTGAACAATTTTTTGTTCTTCATCCAATACTAACCCATTCGTTGAAGCTTTGAGACCCGTCCCTTCCTCAAAGTACCTCAGGAACGTTTCAACCGTGTACCTCGGAGCGTAAGCATACATCCATGTTCTGCAATACTCACTCATATCATGTCCACCGAGTTTGAGCTACTTTTTGGGCATGAGATCAAGGCATACATCCATTGCCATGTAATGTAGCTTCTGCGACGTATCCCTGTTTCTGTAGTTCATCTTGTAGGTGAACTCTAGGTTGCCCCTCCAAATGGTTGAACCTGTCATTGTCATTGCCCCATGATTGTCCTTCAATGGAGAGCCATTCCCCATCACACTATCATCTGCTTCACCATCAGCTTCTTGACGAAGACGTCCTACGTTTAATGATACTTTTGGTTGACCGTCGTGCTGTCCAAAGTAATCCTGCCTGTCATCAAACAGATGCTTCAGTGCCATGCCTTCTTTTTCTGTCACCCGATTGCCTCTCCAGTCGACCGAATTCCTAGGAGGAATCCACATAAAGCACATATCATTCAAATCCACTCCCTTTGTGTATGTGACTAGATATTTGTTCATTGTTTGTCCTCCTCGGCGAGTACTAGGCATAGTTTCAGTGGTAACAGTACCATCTTCGACCAGCATGTCAGGAAAACCACACTCACGTAGGCTAAACTTGTAGTCTTTAACACTGCCGTCATGATTACGCTTTCGATTGGGACCACCTTCCTCACAGTTCACCTCCTGATCATGATTACTGCCCTCGCTTTCCAAGTAGTCATCATCATCATTATTGATGCCCACCATGCTCATGTCTATGCCGATGTAGGTGGTGGCCTGATGGTGGCATCTACTTGAGGAAATGATTTGGGTAATAATATGTAAGTATTAGATTATGTAAAGTAGATAGGAGTATTAGAGACTAAGTACCAGCATTAGTCAAAACTCTGGACGAAACTTTTTGATAGGTCAATTTTTTACGATTATGACCCATCCAAGNTAAGAAGTTGTATGTTTATGTATTATTATTGCGTTGATACTTACAAACCACAGTACATACAAGCAGCAGGCATAAGTAGGCATAGCATAGTTGGCTTGAATTTTTTAGCGGTGACGGTTTCAATTTATTCAAGCAAACGAACATGCTTCTTCCGAAGAAAGAAACTACCACAGGAAAGAAAGCATGTAATAAACAAAGATTTACATGGAAATCCTAAAACCGCAGGAACTTTGTTATTAACGCATCTTTTTTTTCGTAGAACAGTATGCCCGCTATGCAGTTATTGCCTTGATTTGAAGAATAAAAATTGAGATGTAAGAACCATGTACTCCTAGAGTATGTACATAGTACATTACGTAGGTATGTTTTTACCGCCGGTAGGAATACATAGTACAAAAACAAGCACCACCGCAAACCTAAGAAGAGTTTCTAAGACCGGCGCAAAATGCAAAATCCTGGATCCAATCTGACACATCGTTATCCTACTTATCTTTCGGGACTATCAATACACTCCTGAATGCCCTGACGGAAGCCTTCTTCACTTACAAGAATCAGTGCGGCTCGCATCTACTTATGGTTATGGGGCCGAACCAAACTATGGGCAAGTTGGGCAATACAACTTCTTAACTGTTGGAAATGAATAATTACTTTCAACTTCTACTCCCCCTTCAACGCACGAGCTCTGAGCATAGTAGACATTTCTTCCCCAGTTTCATCCACCATGCTGGCGAAGGCACCCTGGCGCTCCATCAACTCTTTCGGACTACCATACTCCACCAAACCTCCGTTATCCAACACCACAATTTTATCATAATCAATCAATGTATCCAAACGATGAGCCACTGCAATAATTGTTGCGTCTGCAAAACTTTCAGCAACGGCAGTCTGTAGCAACTCATCGGTTGACGAGTCGACATTGGCAGATGCCTCGTCCAAAATCAACACCTTGCTCTTGCGAAGAATGGCACGTGCCAAACAAAGCAATTGACGCTGCCCAACACTGAAATTGGAACCATTCTCGGCCACTACTGTATTCAATTCCTCTGGAAGTAATTTTACAACCCCATACATGGATACTTGTATTAGAGCTTCGTAGATGGATTTATCCGAGACAGTTTGGAAGGGATCCAAGTTTTCGCGGAGGGTACAGCCGCCTCCGAATAAGACGGGTGATTGGGGTATGACGCTGATGGAAGAACGTAGTTTGCGTAGGCCGATTTTGGAAACGTCCTGAAATATATAGTTTAAGAAGCGATGGTATGCATAATAATATGATGAGTGAGATGCATCGATCAAGAGGTAACTTATTCACAGAAGTGTTCAAACTGTCATAAACGCACAATACCATCCATGACAATTCGACCACTCTCAGCCTCCAAGAGACGCAGCAAAGATTGTAACAACGTGCTCTTGCCGCAACCAGTTCTACCAACGATTCCTTGATATTAAGAAGGAGAGATATAAGTTGAGGAATGAGATGTAAGTGATGCAGTCTTTGAAAAGCAAAAAAGACCAACAATGAACTCATGACGATCAACTTACCAACACGAGAGCCACCATCAATCTTGAAAGACAAGTTGCGAAGTGAGAGCGGGAGGCCATCTCGGTAGCGGACGGAGAGATCTTGAACGTCGATGGACCCGTTTTGAGGCCAGTCGGGGGAGATTTGTTCGTCATCATCAGTGGTAAAGGCCGCTTCAGAGGGTAAATCACGGAAACCTTCAATTCTTTCTACCGATATCATATTATTGATTACCTGAGCAGACTGGTGGAAGATTATTTGATGCATTGAAAGGTCAAAATGAGTGTTTGTGATCGTAAAAGATGAAGTGAGAGTGTAGAAGTACTTACCTGGCGAATCATGTACTGAAAAAGCAATGAGAGCTGAAGCAACAAACTTAGAGTCAAGCCTAGAACACCTGGATCAATTGGAAACAATTCCAGGTCATTTGTGATAACAGCTGCGAAGCTCACGATCGCAGTAAAGACCGCCATGATTATGTCCATTCGGAATCCAAGCCAGCGCTCGCAGGCGATGAATGCAAAGAACGATTTTGAATGGGCGTCGTGTAGCTTCGCAAATTTCTTCTGGAGGTATGCAATGGCATCGTTTGTTCGAATCGTAGCGATGCCACTCAAGGATTCCGAAAGACAATTGAAGATGGGAGACCGCGCTATTCCTTCAATTCGCTTTAATTCCCGTGATGTCTTGAGGAAAATCCCTCGCACACGAAGAAAATACCACACCAATGGTGGTAGAAAGATTGCCGTGAGTGGAAGGATGGTCAAGGTGCTAATCAACGCCCCAATTGTCATGAAAAGGATAACCGAAAAGTCGAACAGTGCAACAGGCAACTGATCGTCTGCAATACCAACGTCTGCTGAGAATCGGTTCAGGATACGACCCAAACTGTTTGTATCGAAGAACTCTAACTTTGCTCGAATGACAGACTTGATCATATCATTGTGGAGACGCTTGGATGCACCTATGGTGAGGTGGAAATACATGATGGCACGAATCAACGCGAACCCTCCGGCAGCTAAGCACAGGCCAAACACAGATGCGATGATGGAGGTAGACCACTGTTCTTCGGCTGGTAGTTTCGACCAATTGCCTATGAATGCTACACATGCCAAGGCGGAAGCTTGAGTTACACAGAACAATAGTAGCAAAGCGAGACCTGCTGAAAGACCTCCAGGCATTGCTTGTAAGTAATTCTTGAAGGTCTTCATCTTGACGACGCCAATTATACTGACTTCGGGGTCCTGTTTCTCCTTGACTGTGATGGAAGATGATTCTTGTGACATGACAGGAGCGTTCGTCACTTCTAAGCCGGGATCTTTTGAGGCTTTTCTTGACTCGTTGTGACTATCATCATCGTTCGCAAGCGGTATCAGAGACAGCAGTCCTCCCGACGCGTCGACACAATCTTGATACGATCCGATGCATTCAATGCGACCAGATTTCATCAAAATACACCTCTCCTTAACTGCAAAGTGGTGCTGGTGGGTAACGAGAACAACACACTTTCCTCTCTCCACGAGGTTTTTGATTGCTGCTTCGAAGAGATGACGAGCTACTTTTGCGTCGACTGAAGAAGAGATGAGTTAGTATTAGCAGGCATATTTTCATCAGTGTCAGTCAAGATGAAGCTTTGGAGAACAAAACGTACCTGCTGCAAGAGGGTCGTCGAGCAATACGATATCACTATCACAATAAAGCGCCCTTGCGAGAGCGACACGTGCACGTTGTCCTCCACTAAGTTGGGAGCCACCCTCCCCCACGAACGTTTCGTCACCGTGACGCATCTGAATAAAGTCTACATTCAGCCCAGTTGCCATCACAACACGCTCATATAATTCGCTATCGACGGTACGTCCCATCAAGATGTTTTGACGCACGTTGCCGTTCATGATCCAGGGTTCTTGTTGTGCGTAGGCAATTGAGCAGCCGGCCTTCCGGTAGTGGTTTCCATTGGACAGGGCTAGCTCACCAGCTAGTAGTTGCAACAGAGCAGATTTGCCGGAGCCTACTTCTCCCAAAATACAGGTTAGCTGACCCTCAGCGAAGTTGATGTTGATATTATGAAGTGCCATGATTAGATGTGGGTCGTAGTCGACTTTTTCGGGGTCGTCACGTGACGAAAGCTTTGGTCCATTTCCCTCATAATTCCAGTGGCAGGTGGCGTTTGATAAGGTGATTACTGTTGGGGAACTAGCATCGCTAGGATTGAACGTAAGAACTTCAACTTCGTGTTCGGGACATTGGAGAAAGTTTTGGATTCGACGAACTGAAACCTTGGCTTCGGTTACTCCCTGATTTGAATAGAAGACGGGAGACACGTTGTTAAGAACAATACACATCTACAAATCGCGTTCCGAAAGAGGTATATTACTCACCATTACTGCCATGGACAAACTAGAATATGCGATGGAAGCCAAGTGATTAGGAACAATATGCAGTTACACAACTCACATTACAACAAACGGAGGCGCATTACTTACCATTTTGTCAACTCGAGTTGGGCTAAGTTGAGAAGGACGAGTGTGGAGAACACATTTCGAGAAGTCAATACTCCACCACTTCCAACATGGGCAGTGAAAGTTACAGCAGCAGAAATAACGTTTGCTAGAAGCGATGGAAGACAAGTTATTAGAAACGGTATACAGTTGCACAAATCACGTTCCAACCAACTTAGGCATAATATTACTTACCAACGAAGAACAATGCCTCATTCCTAGCTCGATACCAGTTTACGAGCTTGATCAGTTCTGTCTCTTTTGTCCTAATTGTAGCGATTCTATCCTCAAAATTATTCTCCCACCCTTGCATTTTCATCACCCTGACCCCAGCAGTTGCCTGTGATGTTAATGTCACACGTTTATCAGTAATAACTGATATCTTGGATCGAAGACGCGAGAATTTCTTGGACAAAAACATCTGCAGAGGAATGAACACAAAGACTAGCAAGCCAAACCCAGCTACAAAGGACCATCCGATTCCAACCCAACCAAGTACAAGAATGGCTATTGACAGCAGTGGTGCCCAGATGATGTAGGAACCAAAAGCTGTCGCAAGCAAGAATCGCTCACAGTCGTTACTTGCTAAATTGACTACATTCCCGGCAGAGGAAGAAACGTTGGACTTTAAGCGTAGTGCTTTGTCGTGGATTGCAGCAATAGCAGCGATTCTGAACTGCATCCTGTAGGCAAAAGAGATTAGATGTGTTATAGATGAAAGATTGCGTTAGCTGTAAGACCCCAAAGCAAAGCAAATGTAGCTCACACCTAGCTCTCACCCTTTATGCCATGAAGAAAAGAATGCGTGATGTAGACTAATGATAGAAATGATTCCACTTAGTGAGAGTACCCCAGCCCAACGAATACTATTGCCGTCACGTCTCTCAATCGATTGAAGAAGACAACCTAGTGCGTACGCCTGCACCAACTTGCCGACAGAAGAGATGAAAAAACATGGCTGGATATACCAGTTTTTCGAGATGAAGTGTTTGACGATTGCCCGTGAGAGATTTGGATATGCTTCTTTCGGTGCATGTTGTGGACTGCTCGAGGTTTTGGCATCTAAGTGATACTTTTTCATCGCTTCCCCCGCACGATCCTTCTCGCTGTCCCATATCTCCTCTCGGAAAACTTGCAAATTGAAGATAGACCTGTCGGCTTCAATTACATCTGGGAGGTTTGCCTCTGATATGGGCTTACTTTTCTTCTGCAACAAAGTGCTTGGCCAGATAAAGAAAAGTTTGGAGAGGATAGAAGCGTTTGCAAGTGGACTGGGTGAGTACGGTTCCACATCTGTATCGTCGTCATCTGTTGAAAAGGAACTAACACGTGTGGCAGAACCGAGAGAGAATTGATGATCTTTCTTAGAAGAGACTCCTTTCCCAACGGCTTCAATCATGATGGCGCTGCAAAACGTAATGTCCTTTAGATGAGAGAAGTGAGAGTGTAAGTACAATATATGGTGTATCGTTAGTATCCTTAAGTTGATTGAGGCAAAAGATACAGCAGCCCGTGTGCTTGGAGAATCCTACACATTCACAATCTTGTAAATAGCTACGAAACAATGCTTTATGAAGGACACAGCCGAATATCCCATCTGTTGAACATACCGTGGACACTATACGGGTTGATCGTATTGTTGATGAAATTGCTTCAGTTGTAAGCAAAGGATTATGATATTATGAAGGCAGGAGGAAATGATGTAATGGGAAACTTATGTACGAGGAGGTATCGTTTTGAATAATGGGAGTCCATAATTATTTGGGAAAATCAAAATGGGGAGAGGAGTGGTAGGGTGTATCGTAGGAAATCGTCTAGGTCCTCGACAAAGGAGATGAGGAAAGCTTCAAGAAGAAAGGGGAAAGGGTGACGCCTACGACCTCGCAACTATGTAGCATATCAGGTTAGCAATATTTGGTATTTATTGAAGCAGATGTTGTGAAGATGAATTACATACTTATCAATTTTCCTAGAGATGAAAGGTGTCTGTACCAATGCAAAAGTGATTTTGGATTTGGATGAACTGGGTGTTCATAGGCGTAGACTTGACGCCAAAGCTACGGGGGGGATCAAGACGAAACGACCTGTCGCTTTGAAGCAGACTAGTTCAGTATCATCTTGTATGGCGCTAACCTCGACAGTATAAATGGACTTTGATTTGCCCATCTCGCCACTGGAGCAGTAGGCCTTCACCTGAAACTTCAATCCACCAGTGTTTGGAAAATGGAGCGTTTGTGGCGTGCAGTCAAAAGACATTGGCCTCAAACCATAGTCCTTTCCAAAATCACTTTTCTTGAAAGGAATGTGTACACCTGTAAGCTTTTCGATCGCCGTACCAAGAAGATCACAGCTGTGAAAGATCATTACTGAATGGGCGAGGCATGGGTTATCATGAAAGTGACCGCTGCAATCTTCAAAGGTAACCTGAGGTAACGTTCCTTCCACGCACACCCAGTCTTTGTCAAAGGAAGAATATGTCTTGATGCTTTGAACTTTGCTGCTCAAACTCTCGTAGGGATTGGTGCTCGTGTAGAGTGAACTAGAAGGAGTAGAAAGAGGTGGGAACTTCCTCTTGAACAAAGGCGCAGAGATAATGTAGAACTTTGCCGTGATGTACCAAACAGTGTCATTTGTTTTCAACGCACCACAAAACGTTCCCGACCGTTTGGACATGTTTGCGCACCTGTGTTCGTTAGGCAAAAAAGACTATTAGCGCATGTTCGAAAAACAAGCAACATATAATTTTGTCACGATAACTCACATCACCAAGAATACTGGATCAGAGGCTTTCGCCAAGAAAGCTTCACCATTCACGATACTTGAAAGCTCTTCAATCAGCCATTTACCGCGCGCTGGGTTAACATCAACGCTGTATTCTTCGGATGGATAATGGTATCGTTTTTTGGCTGGGTTGATGAGGGCTGCTGCGGCTGAGGAAATGCATCCGGCAGCACGGAGGTAATCAAAGAAAGATATTTCCCCTATTTCACGGCCAATAGGAGCTTCATTTTTGACGGTACAGATGATCCCACGGCATTCGCCAGTAGTACCATCGACAATAGCATTCTCGTTTTCTAGAGAATAGTATGGCAATGTCACATCGAGATATTTCGACAAGTCTTTCTTGAAATCGATTTTCATCAAATGTTTGGTCTTCTTGGGAGCTGCAACTTTGACTGTATTGGGTTCAGCAATCGCGGTAGGAAGAACGGTAGATGCAGCTTCTTTCTCATCGATCTGACTGATCTTGCGATACATTAGATCCGATTTGAGACGTTGAGTGGCACTCACTTTCAATGGTGATGAGTGAGAGAAGGCTTCCGACGGTGCGGACAGCACGGAGAAAACCGCAGCTATGCTGATGAAGGTGTAGGTCATCATTTAAACGATTGATTCTTTGAGGAATAAAGCAGTGAGGGATGGTGGTGTGGTGAGTATGCGTAAAGTGGATTATTGGGCATGGATACATCAGGCTCTCGCGCTGACACAACTCTCCCTCGATAATATGAACTTATCTGCCGCGTATATCCACACTGCGGCAGTTGTGGAAGATTAAAAGGTCACATCCTCACTGATGATGAGAAGCGAACACATCAAAACGATACCGCAAACATCTCGATGCTGATGCTGATGCAACCACAGCTGTGCTGCCACTCGATCAGAATGCACTGTAACCTCTCCTCGGCCACTTCGTAATCATCAGAAAGTACATACCTGTTGAGAGTTGACGTGAAGAATTAAATGTTGGTAGAGAGATGGTTGCTGTTGGTGATTGACTTCTTCGTTTGTAGTGGAAAAAGAATGTGAGCGCTTTGAGCTGAGGTGAAAGATGAAAGATAGATATAGAAAAGGATACGATAATAACTCACAAATGGCGCGTCGTCGCGGTTTGGATTTGAGTCGAGTCCAATCTTCGTCATCAGTTTTTGGAGACAAAAGCTAGCGCAACTAAAAGTAGAAAGTAACGAAATCTGCCAACACGCTAAAATAAATGCATAAAGGAGCAGTAAACCATTTTGATGTGGTGGTGATTATTATTTGTCCTGCCCGGAATCTTGTCTGACTCGAAGATCTGCGTAATGAGTTGTGGCATTGCAAATGTTATTAAACACCTCATCGCGTTGCCCAACTTTGTCTCCAGGCGTCTCGGAAGAACATTCGCTCTTCCTCTTCCTCATGAAAGCACTGTTTCACTTCAAGCAACAAGGGCATTCGCTTTAATTGGTGCGGCCTTTCTCTTACTTTCAGCAGTCTTACTGCTAAAACTCTCTTTTGCGATCAAGAAAAAGTCCAATTTTGCAGCGGCCCTTGCCCCAAAGCCATCGAGGGACGCGTTTGCAGGCAAGGTTTGGTGGATCACAGGTGCATCGTCCGGGTATGGGGAAGCTCTTGCTCTCCATCTATGTACACATCACGATGGCGTCAAACTTATCCTCTCTTCACGAAGGAAGAGTGTCCTCGAGAAAGTTGCAGAAACGTGTCGTAGCATAAATCACAGTATCCGTGTAAAGGTGTTGCCAATGGATCTTGCCGATCTTGCTTCTCTCCCGTCCAAAGTTGAGGAGGCACTGTCTTTGTTTGATCACATCGATGTATTGGTCAACAACGGTGGAGTGACAACTAGATCAATGGCAAGGAATGCAAAGTTTGACGTGGATACGCATGTCATGAATGTGGACTTTCTTGCCTATGTACAATTGACAAAGTCGATTCTTCCGAGTTGGGAGAGGTATAAGAATACACCAATGATTATCAACACGTCAAGTGTAGCTGGTAAGATCGGAGCCCCTGTGCGTACAGCTTATTGTGCAGCCAAATTCGCTATTCATGGTTGGTTTGAGGCTTTCCGGATTGAACAGTCTGTCAATGGGAATCCAGTCGACATTTTGAATGTGGTGCTCGGTTCCACGAGGACTAATGCTGCCCGCAACGCCATAACAAGCTCACCTGATACCAATTTTGGTGAGGATTGTGTTGATAAGAATATTGAGGGAGGTCTTGATCCAGCTTTTGTTGTAGAGCGAGTTGTGGCATCGGCCTATGCCAAGCATGATGAAATATGGATTGCACCCCGACTGGAGATGATCATACTCTACTTGAATCAATATCTTCCTGCATCGGCAAAGAAATTGTTATCAAAGAAACTGGCAAAACAGTATACAATTGAAAAGCAAAATGCATAGAGTGTTGTAGACAATGTCAAGCACTTGTAATGGCAAAGCAGTATGCAATTGAAAAGCAAAGTGCAGAGGATGTAGATGATGTCAAAGTTACCAAGTGAAGTGTGAATGAAGTAGGTCGGTAGAGGTCGGTAGGTACACGACATACTCAGCATTAGATCCTCTAGGTATGTTTTACTAATACGCTATCTACAGCTAGTTTTCTCCGTAGGTATGGTACTTTCACCGTCGGTCGTCGGTCCCAGTAAACCTGAAACCAATAAAAGACATAATAATATAAGCGAACCATGACAAAACCACTACTACTATTGTGCCTACTATCGACTTCTGCCGCGTATCTACTATCAGGCATCGCCGACGCCACTCAAGTTTTCAGCAGCAGTGGCTCTGTGGATTTAATACGGCACCATCTCGTTTGTTTCCGACATGATATCTATCAAACCATTGATCCAGAGTCATGTTGCAGACAACTCTATCTAAAAGGATCAATTGAGAAGGACCAGGTCAAATACTGTCTGGATCACGTGGCAGTGGTTTCATCTATTGAATCATTTGGGAATGTAAAACCCGCCTATTACCTTGCTATAGATTCATCAGTGACGTTGAATTCTCATCAAACAAAACAATTGCTGAAGGACAAAAGTTCGTACCGCCAACACCGCAATCTAAAAGTGGTGGAAGATGGAGAAAAGGAAACTTTGCTAGATGGATACAAAGGAGTTGACGCATTTTCTCCTTTTCATTTGATGGGTTTTATGCCCACTGGTCTTGATGATGACGAGAATACTGAGAGGACGTCATTTCCGCTCCTTGGAATTGCGAAGGGCAGTCTGTCAAACGAGGGGGGTATGCACCGTTCATTTGCACAGACGGTTCACCTCTCCTTTTTAGACTTGCCATTGCCAGACGACAATAAAGCTCGTTACCGGATGAAACTCAATGGCACAGTACTTCTGCCCATTACGGAAAGTGTTTTCATCGATGCAGATGATCCATTGATTGTTGAGTATACTAAAGACTCTCCAGATGGTGTCAAGTGCAGGGCCAAGTTCGTATCTAAAAGCGCTTCCGCATTTGAGACATCGTCATTGGAAAATGAGTGCAACATACAATTCAAATCTTCAGAAGTGATCGATATTGAGCAACCTTCATTTGCAAGTCGGCAGTACGTTGTTGTCTATTATATCTCAGCTTCATTGGAGTTTGAACACTCTAATCATAAAGGAACAGAAGGGTTTGAATTGCAAATCGACTATGGGACAACTCTACACATACGATATCCCTCACCCGTCCTTAACCAAACGGGTGTGGCTGACGGTGGTCTTGTTCCGATTGTAATACAACAACCAGTCTTGTACTTGGCAAATGCACATATCCAGTGCTTGACGGTAGATTGTTCGCTTGAGAGGAAGTATATTCTCAAGACAGATGCATCTGCTTCTGAATTCGGTACAGTAGACAAGAAATTGGATATGCCACAGCTAATTTTTATCAATGTCGCTGCTGGAATAAACGCTGATTACTGGTGGGTTTCATTGATAACCATGTCAGCAGCAGTTATAGGAGGAATTGCCGTTATAAAAGGTATGGATTCAATAAGCAAATGGTCTTAATTTAAACAGGGAATACAATGTAAAGCACAATTTCGTACATTTAGATCATTTTGCAAGCGGCTATGTCATCTCCACTGCACTCACTCTTCTCGCACCTGATCTTCCATTGTTTTTCTTTTCCTCTTTTCTTACTTCGTATGGTCTTCCTCCGAGTCCAGGTAGTCTAAAGCAACCCAGCACACCACTGAACAGAACCGTTTCAAAGAATGGATAGTATACAAACAATGAAACCGCAAACTCAATGCAGTATGCCTTCATGAAAGAGAAGTCTTCTATTGTGAAGTCTTTGACACTGTCAACTATATCGGTGAGTGTTGTGTTGCTGTCCTGGATATAAGGTATCTCTGTCTGACCCTCATTATCCATCTTTGCCCTCATAATCACAATAAATGTCGCCGCTGCAATTACCAACACTACAAGCAGCACCACCAGGTACGCACCGACATCCTGCCACCGCCCTCTCCTTGGACTGTTTATGGAATTGGTTTCAAATGTTCCGCCTGCACGACAACACCGACATGCACTAACACTCCAAATGAACCTATCAAAGACAGTGTGTAGACCACTGCCTACTGTGACTAACATCACTAGACCCGCAGTGACTGAATAATGAGCAGAATCTGGTGTGTTCAAGTCAATTGAAAATACTTCCTCCTCGGCATCTCTCCCCGTCGCTATAAACCATAAGTAGCAAACGTTCGTTATTGCTACTCCAAAGGCAAATGACCCAAGCAATATTACAGACCTCTGTCTCGTTTTCAAAGGATGGAGGCGATGGTGACAACAAATGCCGATTACCGGGTGGTTGTTGAGCATGTATTGCATCCAATCACCGCATAGGGAGTTCCCTGGTAGGTGATAGGCACGAGCGGCAAATTTCGGCACTAATGTACGCTCTAGTGGAGTGACGCGTTCACTCCATTGAGCTGGGATGTTTTTCAGATTGTGGTGTGGCGACCTATTGCCACCAGAGGAGGCGGAAGCAGAATTCTTGTCCATCGAGGTCATGGTTGCTATTCATTTATAGATCCTGTCCTCACCACAACGCAGATAATGGACGGCAGTATTGATTCTTCTTATGATAGAGGAGGATAGCGTTAATTCTTCTGACGGGTTGCGAGTTGCGAGTGTGTTGAGGTTGTTTGCGGGGGTGTTGGCCTGTGTCCTGTGTTGGCGATTTTGAAGTGAAATGATCAATAAGTAAAATTGACTCGCTTTCAGTCTTGCTTGTGACAGCAAAGTCGTGTGTCTCGCTCCTGCGTCTGATTGTCACATTTCCTCTGAATAGCTTATGAAAGGCCTTACCACCTTAGCAAATATAAATAGGAATAGAAGTAGCAATTACAAATAATCAATAATGGAAATATTATATGTTCATCTCCAAAATGTATTGGCTCAATAATGAATGTACATAAGCAAAGACATAATTCACTTTCGACAACAAAACCCGCAACATTCACTGCACAGCACGTTTGGATTTCTTCATTTCTTCCCTTTCGCCTGGCTCTATAATCTGAGAGGAAGAAAGACGTCGGATTATTTTGTCCATTTTTTCCGGCCTCTTCGGTTCATCTTCATACTTCTTCACTTTCTCTTCCAACTCTTCAATGTAATGCACGGCTAGGTGCAACTTGTGTTGTTGAATCTCGTACGTCGATGCTACCAAACCGTGTCCAATCCTGATGAACCTCCACACGCGAAATATGATCAGAATACTTGGGATGACACTGAGAACTTCTTTCGAAGCGTGTTTCAATAGTACCTCCAATGAGAGTGACACTGCAACAATTACCAGATCGACGACGTATGCGAATTGCTTACAAAACTGCTTTGGCCCAAGTAGATAGACCAATGCTACCAGCTCCAACAAAAATGAAGATAGGATGACAAGAGTTGTCCCGTATAGAGCCATGTGAGCCGGGTGAATGCCAGGGTATTTGCTGTAGTCGTATCCTGCCTTGTAATCCGTTTCTTCAAGCGGGTAGGCACAAATCTCTGTTGATCCGCCACCCCCGAGGAATCGATGTTCCTCCTCTTTTACAGGCTTATTACTCATGTAACCCGATTCTGAAGGGCAGCATGAAATGGCATCGCGCACAACATATTGGGATAACGGAAAGAATGCATCCAATGCTGTCATGAAAACAAGAAATGTATCAGATACGTCGAATCATCGGCATGTACTCATGTTGATCGATTAAAGAGTCCAATACATCTGACATGCTTCACTTACCTAGCTCAATAAATAGAACCATCACATCCAACACCAGTAGCATTACCAAGAATTTTTGGACAGCATCAGAATTGATGAACTTCAGTAACTTGATCTGCCATGATCCATCGCCCCAGCGCTTGCCCGCATCGGTTATCTCCTCCTTCGTGCTTGGAATTGCAAATCCGTGACGGTGTTCATCGGGATCATCTTCCAACGCGTCGAACCCTCCAATTTCGGCAAACTGCTCTCGTAGGTTTTGCTCGGTCGCTTCACTTACTGGCAATGCCTCCTCTACGGATTGTGGATCGGAGAAGGGTCCATCTTCCTCTTTCTTTTCATCTTCTTCCTTGTGCATTGTCTCTCCTTGTTCCTTCAAATGAGTGGTCGGCGTCTCCATGTTGTTTTGATGTAATCAAATGTAGGTTAAGCTACACGCCCGGTCGTCTGAACAATATAAATATAGTATCGTCAATATTCTCTCTTCAATTGCAATGTTAGCTAGGATATTGCACAGCAACGAATGGTAATAGCAGGGTTCTTTGCTCTTCATTCGTAAGTATGTAGGTAGCTTCTTCGTAGGCCTTTGGTTATAGCGGGGACGGGCGGGGGCCCACCTTATCGAGGGTTTTTTCAGGAGGCAAATCGGGCTAAAAAGTCCGTTTTAGCCCGATATCGGCCCATTTTAGATCGATACCCCGTGGTGAGCCCCTCTAACTACAGCCGCCCCCCCTTCAAATGGGGGTCTGGAGCGTGGGGGATCCCAATCAAATAGGCTAGGCCAGCCCACTATCCGAAAGCCTCTTACTTTTCGCGAAGGTGAAAGGACGGTGATCGGTGATGTGGTGGCCGGCGTGCGGGGATAAGTAGGATTTCATCATGCTGACGTCACACCCGCGTGATCAGCTGTATGATAAATATGAATATGTACTTATGTGTCACATCCGACAATCAAGCCCTATGATGATGTATCCTCTTCATTTCGCCTCCGCCATCCACCGCATGCACTCCGCCCTCCGCCGGCAGCGCCGCTCCTCACTGTACCGGTAGGTATGTTGACTCTCTTCTTTCAGGCTTTAGTTTGTTGTCGCTTCGGTAATTTTAACCTTTGCAACAATGGTCAGAAGTGCCAGCGCTGCTAGCTCCATCTCGTCGTCTGCGCTGCCACGCCGACGACGGAAGCAAGTGAGCCTTCTCCTACCACCGATCACTGCCGGTCAATCTCTGACTGACACTTCATCTGGATTTCTATGCACTTCCGGGCGTTTCAGATGCGCTGCGGCAATTGCTTCAATTGCACTGGCGGTGTTATTGCATATCGCTGGAAGTGGTGCACACAAAAATCAAAAGCAGCATGACGACAATGTAATCATATCATCATGGAATGCCAACATGGAAACACTAACAGGGAGTTCTCGGCCATTCCAATATATTGGTGATCTCGATCCTTCAGAACCGCAACCTTGGCATGAGGAGGAAGAGGATTGGCATGCATTACATGAAACTTTGGTGAAGCGCGTGGAGGAATCAGATGCATCGGCTGTGAATCAAGTTGATAACTATTTGCCACAGTTGATATTTTATGGTGATAGTATTACAGAGGGGTGGAATGGCACGTCGTTTGGTAACGTTCCTGGTCCGCATAGGATGTGGGCTGCTGGCGAAGATGAATCTATACGTGATGTATTTGCAAATACTTTTGGAGACAGGTCTGATTGGGGGAAGCGAGCGTTGAAACCGCCTCTGATTTTGGGTATCAGTGGATCTAAAACATATGACTTCATTTGGAGAGTTGTGAATGGAGAGTTTCCAGTATCGTCGTTGTTGGACAGAGCAGAAGAAACCGATAACAACGGAGATGATTCTGTGTTCCAGATAGAACAACTGGAGAGAATATATATAGTACTTATGGGAACCAACAATCTCGGAGGTGGTATGCTTCCAGAGCCAACTCTGAAGGGAATGGATGCGGCGTGTAGGGCGATTCTACAACTACATGAAAAGCACTTTCCGAATACTCCAGCAGCTATGCTCTTTAGTGAATTGTTACCACGCAAAGATGATTTTAGAGCAGTAAAGATGTGTCCTCCGAGGTGCAAGAATGTTGAAAAGTTGGTTCCTTACAAATCTTTCATGCCTGGTATCAATAAAGTTAATCGAGCCTTGCCAGATTTGTTGGATGGTTTGAGAGAGGATTTTAAGAACAGTCACATAATACTATTGTCTGCAAACAATGATGCAAGCAAAGTTGAAACGAACAAACAAAACAGTAAAGCAAATCATTCTTATACACAAGTGATAAATTGTGGAGAAGAAATGTTTGCGTTTGATGATATCAACGAATCAGATGTCTACATGCCCGATAGGCTTCATCCGAATGCAGAGGGTTACAAGCTTTGGTCGCGTTGCTTAAAGAAGGGGTTGGATGTCATCTTGACAAGATAGAAGAGTCTAATTCTGATAAGCGGGAGCAGGACCATGCACCTACACCCTACCAAACAGTTTCGAATTCAAACAAACAATTTTCTCTAAGGAATTATTAGCATCTATACGCCCTTTCAAAGGACAATGACAGCAAATCAAACAAAACAATTATTTGGCTGGGCGCATTCCGTTGGTTTGCCTCCTACAGCTCTAATCCATGACTAGAGCGAAGGCGAACATGCATGAGAAACAGAGACCCAGCCTTCTCTATATTGGGCTATGGGTCCAACTAAGGCACGCGATCAGGCATAGTTGGTGGCCCCGTGGTCTCAGTGGAAACTGTGACAGTTCCTTCATTACTGCCGAGAGATGAAAGAATACTTGTTGCAACAGGAGTTGGAGCTTGCGATGGCATAGCTTCGATGACTGGTGTAGGAGAAATGCATTCTTCAATGCAGTATTCCGGACAAGAGCCTTTGACTGCATCTGAGCAATTGCTGGCTGGATCGTCGCCAACGAGTGCGTCGCAATCAACATTATCATCATTTGTACAGTCTACAATAATGAATTCTAGTGTAGGCACTGGGGTTGGACGTGGGTTCGGTTTCTGTGCGGGATTGGGAGTTGGCTGAGATGATGGCTCAGGTGTCGGAGATGGAGTTGGTCTTGGCGTAGGCTTCTTCGTCGGTGATGGCGTTGGCTTCTTAGTCGGTGATGGCGTTGGCTTCTTAGTCGGATTGGGAGTTGGTTCAGGTGTTGGAAGTGGAGTTGGCTGGGGAGTTGGTCGCGGAGTAGGCTTTTTTGAAGGTGCTGGTGTGGGTGTCTTAGTTGGTTGCCTCGTTGGTTGGGAAGTCGGAAACTGTGTAGGTGGTTTAGATGGAGGTGGGGTTTGCAAGTTCACAGTCTTACTTGGGGCAGGAGTGTTAGTGTTAACTGACACGGTAGGAGGTGGAGTTGGCGGCTTTGTTGTCGGGAAAGGTGTTGGGAAAGTAGTCCTATCACCGGGGCATGGAGGACACACAGATGAATTCGGTGAAGGTGAAGGCGGAGTAGTGGAAACCTCTGGTACGTCAGGACAGTTAGGCCCATCGCATGGTAGTGTAGGCGGCGGGGTGATTATTTCGGGTACTTCAGGACAATCATCTGTTCCGTCACATGGCGAAGGAGGTGGCGATGGTGCATCTGTCCGCATGGAAGAACAAATTGTAGGCGATGGTGATTGGGTAGATGTGGTTTCGGAGCCAAGTTTTCTTCTCCCACGTGTGGGTTCAGGAGGGCAAATGCATACAGTTGGGTTGGGAGTAACCTCTGTTCCGAGCCCTCGCCTTGAAGATGATGGAACGCACTTGTCAATGTTGGAACTTGGGCTTTTGGTCTTACACGCCGGCTATGTATTGTGATAATAAAAATGAGTGTTAGATGGATAATTTTTATAAGTACGCAAAAGAAAATTCAACAAAGATCATCATGGTGGTAATGTATTCTACACTTACAATAGCAGCAGCTGAGGGATTGGCTGATGAACTCGGTGCAATTGAAGGCGAGCTGGTTCCCTTCATGATTCCAGGGACGGCTGTCAACGGAGCTTTCGTGGGTGTTGGATCGAAAGGGGAAGGAGTTACCTTGGGTGGATTAAAAAAGTCATCACTTGTTGGCATAGGAGTGTCCGGTTGAAAGGTCAGGCCAAGATTCCTTACCGTTCCACGGCGTAGGCGTAGGTTATCGGTAGCAGAGTAAATGCTCTCTGTTCCTGGGACAATCAATTCACGACGAGTAACTTCTGGGCACCAAGGAAGGTCAGAATCAGTCGAGGTCGACTTGGCCGCGTTGATGGTAGCACTATGTTTGTTCCTTTTGCTTAAGCCGATACCGACGCCGAGAGAGATGGCCACGATGCACAGGCCGATGGAGCCTAGCTTGACATAGAGTTGATTCACCATGGTGATAGTGAGTTTATGTGTTGCTGCCTATAGCAATTTGTATTATGAGAGGATGAGTATGCAGCGTAAAGCCGCAACTCCGCATATCGGTTCACAAGTTTTGATGTTATCGGGCGGACTTTGACGGGACGGGGTGGAGGCATAGAATTCAAAATCTAGTTGTACTAGTTCCGTCGTACGTAACCCAGTTTTGGGGCAGCCATGGGATTCAGTCAGTCTTGCCACGTGCCAATGCTTGACATGCACGAAACTGTGTTTTTTTGTTCAAGCCTCCGACGTTATTCCAAAGGTATGGTACTACATTCGCCATCCATCGTTCTACATTTCTTCTACAAAGCACTCTCTGGCTATGGTACTTATTGTACCTTAATCAACCTATAATTATTGCACTATGTACTCGAACATTGAAGTGGCTCAGACGAAAGGGGGGTTGACCCAATATGGCAACTGATTCTGCTCCTACCTACTCAACAACATCGAAGATGTGTTCACCTTGTAACGCGTAAACTCTCTTTGCAAATGCATATAGTTCTAAGTCAAACAAATTTTGTCGTTCGAGAGCTTTCCACGCTGGATTTCCAACTATGACTTCTTTAGATTCGTGTAAGTTGTTAGACTGAGCTTCCCCGTCTTTGATACTAGTTGGGTGTCCCAGGTGCTTGTCTCCTCGGGATATAGCTTTTGAGCGGCATTTGGCTGTATCTGCCTGCGTTTTCTTTGAATCTTTCCATCCAAAATATCTCTGAAATCTTGTCATTGAACTTTCAAGTTCGTCATATAATCCTACAAGGACTTTGTATTTCACAATCTTCTTTGCCAAGAGCATATCTGAGTGCGTTAGTTTCCCCTTTGGTCTCCCAACTAAAAACCGAGTCATCCAATTGTTTTCAATATATCCACTTCGTGCAAACTCTTCGATTGTCATATTTTTCACCTCTGGCGAGTACATTGGATCCCAAGATGCTTTCGAGAGATAGTGATACATTCCCAGAGCTCGATCAACCGGGTGCCGAAATATTGAAAAAAGTCTACCGGGGTTTTGAGTTGTAAAAACTGATGATGCAATATTGTGGAGATAAGGGCTAATGATGACGTCGGCAAGATGGCTCTGTGCAAGGCCCAAGTTCGAAGCACGCAAGATGCCCTCCTTCGTGTTGAGCTCTACATTGACGTATCTACTCCCATCAAGAATGAATTGTGCAAGCTCATCTTCACTATAATCAGGTTGTCGAAGCCCAAACTCGGCAGCCATTACTAAATTGTGACATTGTGAAAATATCGCTTCTGCAATACTTTCTCCTGAGAAATGAACATCCCAGAAGTAGGGAGTCTCCTCTCCTGGACGGAATTCTTCTGTAAGATTAGACAGACTTGAAAAGTAGAAGGGAAAGAATATTTCCAGAGATGCTGAGTGGTTAATATTGCCGCTCTTTGGTACATTCTCCGCGATAGAGCTATTTCCGTTTGCTATTGAGTAGCCACGCAGTTTTTGATTGTTCAAGCTATTGTTGAGTGATAGTGACTCCTTCTCCTTTTCTCGCCCTTTGCGCCGGCCAAGGTTAAATACAAGCAATGCTATGAGGAACATGCCAAAGATAACTTTTGAGGTTGTCGTCCTTTTTGGATTAGAATCGTCTGATGATATACTTAATGGATCCAAATCATCAGCTTCAACATCGTCATCTTTTGTGCATTTCATCACTTTTTTGACTCGTTTGAAAAGACGAGGGCTCTCTCCAAATGCGCTCAATACCATGTTCATCTTCTTCTTTTGTAATTGTGGGGGTCTATTCCTTTCTCCTCCCTTGGCGGCGTTAATTTCCATTTGCATCCTTTGCAACGATCCAATCGAGTTGCCCGAGGAAGGGGCTTTTGAAGAGACTTTCGTTTTGATTGGTATACCAGAGTGATCGGAATCCATCATCGGTCCTCTTCTATTATTAATTTGTGGTTGTTGCTCTGTTAAACGTAATTTTTCTGATAAGAGAGGTAGTTGATCTGAGTCTTCATCACGCCCGCCGCCTACCCTGGCCATTTCCTTCGCTCTTGCTGCGTTGAATTTCCCATATTTGTCTGACGCAACGCTGCTGTTGTCGTCTCTTGTAGAAATAGCTGCGTCAAATGCAGCGGCACCGGCTGCTCGACGCACACGCCTCATTCCGCGATGACCCTTCCGGTTGTTTGTAAATGTTCGGTCTAACCGAGTAGTTGCCGTGGCCGAACAAATGGGATCTTCTCCTATTGCTCCTATTTATCTGTCTTGGGGCAACGTCTATCTGCTCCTGCACTGAAGAATCGAAAGACAAAATGCACAACACCATGACCCCAACTAAGCGGGGGATGGGTTTATGCAATTTTTGATCATCATCGAGAGCGACGAGATCGAGACACTTGAGCTTCATCGAGATATATGCGTATTGTAGAGTGAACTTGCAACGCAAAAGTCCGCGAACTCTGTTCCCGCCATAAAACTGTCTGGGCGATGGGCGAGCGGCGAGCGAGAGCGAACGACGACCATCGACACAAACACCATGAAGGAGCTCAGAGCCAGGAGCTGACCGCCCAGCCGTGTCTGCGATTGTGCTCTATCTGATCCAACGTCCATCATGATATCTGTCTTGAAGATAGCAGGTTATATCTATTTCTTCTCAATACCCTCGGCATGTTCGTTTGCACCAGCAGCCGTCAAAATCAATGTTCGCAATCAGGTTGTTCAACCACACCCACACCTCTTATGTGCTCTTCCTGTTCCAGCAGGTGACATCAGCGCATCGTTTGATGGAAGCTCTCGAAAAGATCACTCTAATGATGTCGGTGCAACAAAGCCACTGCTGTCATCGGTGATAGAAACCATCATACAATGGCTCATCCAGTATGTTCTGCTCAAGCAATGCTCATATCTCAAAGTGACCATGAGTGCTGTATCCAATGAAGCAATACTGAAAGGGAACATCAGTAAAATATCCATATCAGCTCGAAATTGTATCAGTCGATTCAAGCTTCTAAGCTTTCGAAGGCTGGATTTGTATGGTGTGAATCTACATCTGGGATACCTTCCATTTGTTTTCCCTATCCTACCATTATTTCTTTGGAGGTTTAGGAAATATATTCAATCAACAATAATCACTGTTTTTCTATTGAGAATTACTGGTTGCCTTGATAGAGATAAGTTTCGTAGACAACTTGGGTCCATTAAAGAGAGAATACGTCGCTTCATTGGCTCGCCGCGGCCACCTTGTATCAGCTATTCGCTTGCGATTGCATCGAGTGACATTAGTAATTCACTACTGTTGCGTTTTTGGCTACGGAATATCCTACAATCACTTGTACAAAACTCAGTTATTGGAGCTGCTGCTGCCTTTGGAGATGCTGCACAAAAAAGTATGGAAGCAGAGAGAAGACGAATGCGCAATGGGACTCCCCTATTGCCTAGCAGTGCGGCAGCATTACCTAATTTATCAACCGAAGATCAGCAGCAACAACAAGGTTTGACGTCAGCATTGTTGTCAGCAACATCATTTGAGTTAGCAAATGCAGGATTTATGGATGGAAAAGTAGTTTTTGATGCAAAGGCAGAGTTGCCGAGAGACGAAAACGGTGTTGCAAATTCATTGCAATTTTGTATCAGAGCAGAGCTTGCACCAACCGCAATAGTGGAGACAGAAGGTCAGCCAATACGACAGCAAACTACACAAGAAGTGAACAATGCTGTAGGATTTCTTCAACCGGAGTGCCGATTGGATACTAAACCATTGAATGCACGATTTGGATTTGGTAACCCTTTACTTCAAAATTTGGTCTCGAACTTGGCTCCAGAGTACCTTTGGCTGCCTTTTGGTATAGGTGTTGCAGTTCCTGTTGGTAAGAAGAGTAAGGTATATCGTGCATCGGTTGATGCTTGTGAAGAAGGAGGATATATTTGTAGAATTGATGGAGCTATAAATGTGATGAAGGAGGCCGAAAGAGATGAAAAGAAATTCAAATAAAATACGTAACTCTCTCAGTGGCAATATACTTCCTACAACGCTGTTTCAAGTGGAGATTGCCTGTGCCGACAATAATTCTTTCCCCAACAAACACAAAATTAATCCAAATCTGTGACACTCAAGTGAAGATGGTCATCACAAAACCGAAAAAGGAGTAAAAATATTATCACTTATCCTAACAACGTAAAGAGAAATAAAATGTTAATAAGAGATAATAAATGCCTGAAGCCGGCGGCAATAACTTCCATGTAACGCCATTAAACAGGCAAACTAAAACTCGGCCAGTAAAAGCTTTGCAATGCCATATCAATGGCATAACATGTGATTAGGACGGCAGATGTGGCGCTGGTGATCACCCAAATCATGATTCATCAGATCANTGGAGGTTCCAGCATCGATATGTCGAATGGTGCAAAATCTTTTCGAGAGTGCTTCTGAGAGCGGCGTTGATGCATACAAGACAATAGAGGAAGTGGGCAAAGATTTACACCTGCTACTGTTAGATCCGGATCGTTTCCTGTTTGATCGTGAGGCGCGAAGCACTGATAAGATGCAGCTACTATACAGAAAAGAAAAGCTATACGGGCGAGATAAAGAGGAGAACCTCATAACCGACACATTTTGCAGGGTAACTCGTGGGAGGAATGAGGCCTTCTTCATTGGAGGTTTCTCGGGATCGGGGAAGAGCATGCTGGTGGATACTCTGCGAGTGAATGTCAAGAATGTGGGGGGATATGTCATCAAACACAAATTCGATCCGATATCTCAGGATACGCCTCTATTGGGTGTTATTTCGGCGTTGAATCAGTTATGCTCAATGATCAAAAAGAGGCTATCTATACAACGTCTGACTGCGCTTTCTGAGAAGCTCAAGGATGATTTTGGAGATGATATTGGTCTGCTGGCTAGAATGTTGCCTAATATTTGTTTACTGTCTCCCGAGTGTAGCAGGCTTTCTGTTGGAGTGGATGATGGGAATACTTGTACCAGCGACAAAATGAACCCCCGGAGCGTTTCCTTCACGCTGTTACGATTCGTTCGATTGGTCTCTAGTCCGAAGCATCCAATCATGGTGAGTAATTCATTGGTGTCTGAATCTTTTTGTGATGTTTTGCTTGCCTTTTGAAGAAACTCACACACTTGTTTCCTCGGTGGGTTCCTTAATTACAGCTGTTTTTGGATGACTTGCAGTGGGCAGATGACGCCGCTCTTGACATGGTCCGCACGTTCCTCTCTGACACAATGGGTAGTTGCATGTTCTTCGTTGGCACTTACAGAGATAACGAGGTTCAGGTTGGTCATGCTCTCTTTGACTTGATGGAGAATCTAGAGATTAGCAACGTGCCAACGAACAAAGTCTCTTTGACTGGGCTGGATCAAGCGAGTCTCAATGAAATGATATCTGATGCATTGTGTCTATATCCACGCATCTGCAAGTCTCTATCAGATATAGTGTTCCAAAAGACGAAAGGCAACCCATTCTTCGTGCTGGAATTCATGCAATCGCTGCAGTCTCGTGGCCTGCTTCAGTATGACCCTTGTCTGAAGCGTTGGGTGTGGAATGAAGATACAATCCGAGCAGAGGAGATCACAGGTAATGTCCTGCATCTGCTTTCCTCCAAAATGAATCAGTTGCCCAACGATATGCAGTTGCTGTTGAAGGTAATGGCCTGCTTCGGTACAAGCACCAAAGAGTCGGTGATTGGCTACTTGGAAGAATCATCGGAGTATTCGGAGGTCCGTAACGGCTTAGAGGGAGCGATTAGTGACGGGTTCGTTGAAGTGTATGCAGAGGGATACATCAAGTTTGTTCACGACAAGGTTCGTGAAGCGGCATACAATCTCATTCCCGACGGAGATAAGAAGCAGGTGGGTGTTGTGTCATTTTTGATTGTGGGTGTGCTGTTCTGTGCTTTCCTTGTCCCTTGCGTGATCTAATGTAATGAGATTGTTGTTGTTTCACAGCTTCACTACAGCTTGGGCAAGACATTGTACTCTATTTGTGAGGGTAAGGATGTAGGGAATACAATATTCCTCATCGCTAGCCAGATCAATCATGGAAAAGAATTCATTGAGAAAGATGATGCACTACGCATACCAGTCGCGAAGCTGAACATGAAGGCTGGGAAAATGGCACTCGATGGCTGTGACCACAAAATGGCATACTCTTACTTTCTCGCCTCTGAATCTTTGCTTCCTGACGATAGTTGGGAAAGCTGCTACGATTTGAGTTTGCTTGTGCATCTCTTGATGGCAAGGGCAGCTAACTCGTCTTGTCGATACGATGAAGCAGAGCTCACTTTGTATAAGATATGTAAAAGAGCACGGTGCTTACAAGACAAGCTTCCGGCATACTTTTTGCTGGTTACCAGTGAGTGCTCACTTACTATGAATTTGACTTCGTATGGATCTGGTCACTTTTTGTCTTTGTTCTGATCTAACACACACCACCTCATTAGTATTCCTCGCTCAAGGCAATCCCGTTGAAGCGTACACCACATGCTCGTCTATCTTGGCTCAACTCGGGGAAACAGTCCCAGACGTCGTCACCGTCGAGATGGTAGGATGTATTATTCCAGAAACATTGAGCATGTACTCGAGAGTCTACAGCGATGATTGGCTCGAGAAAAATATGAAGGATCCGAAGCTCTGCAACATTGTCAAATTCTACTCTGTTATAGGGATTGCTGCTTACTTCTGCAAACCGACACATTCGCCTGCGTACTTTGTCTGCAAGATGGTCCAAATGAGTTTGCGAAATGGCATATGTCAACAAACGCCATTAGCTTTAATGCAGCTTTCGTTGATTGCTTTCAACAACACAAGTGGTATCCCGTTCAACAACGCTATGTTTGTACGGTAAGTATTTCATTAAAAAGCACCACCAGTATTCTTTTGTGTTCCATCCTTTCTGTTGGAGTGCCTAAATTTTAATTTGTTTGCTCTCAGTTGCATTGCAAAGAACGCCTTTCTGCTGTCGGACAAGATTAAATCCGACAAGACAATGCTTTGCGACACCTATTACTCGGGCGCTGGGCATCTCGAATCGTATCAATCAGGTGCAAAGCAGCTTCGTAAAGGTTTTGCATCACATCTGTCATCAGGCGATACCAATGCAGCTTTCTATTGTGCAACCCGTGCGATTCATTTCTCTTTAATCAGTGCAGAAAAGGATTTAACGTCATCGCTAAAGGAGATAGACTACTATCTCCGCCTCTTGAAGACCTACAAGAGCGAGTTGGCAATGGAATTTATTTTGTTTTATCGCGAGACAGTTTCTACCTTGATTGACAGGGGTGAAAGATATGGCATCGAAACTAATTCACGTCAGGAACCTGAACCAGGGAGTACGCTTCTGGAGGTGTTTTACTTTCATGCCGTGCTTAGAAACTTTTGGCTAGGTTATACTGAGCGGTGTCATTACTTCGCCAAGAAATCTTTCGCTTTCTCCAAACAGGCAAGTGCATTCACGTTTCATTTCTATTATGGTAAGTAGTTACAACCTGTGTATTTCTCTACGGTTTTTGCACCAGGGACTCTCTCTAATGCTCCTATTATCATCGATGCAGGTCTCAATTTAATTGATATGTGTAAGACGAAGGCGAGTTCACTAAAGACTAAAGAAGTGGACCAAATCATTGCATCAATGAGGGTTGCAGCATCGCATGCAGAGACGAATTTCAGGAACAAACTCGAGCTGTTGGAGGCAGAGCATTACGGACTTACTGCTTATCGTGAGAGCGCCGTTACCTTGCGTGCCTATGATACGGCCATCGCATCGGCTCGAAAGGCTGGATTTGTTCATGAGCAGGGATTGGCCTGTGAGAAGGCTGGATTCTACGCTAAAAGGTTGAAAGACAACGATAGGTCGTTGACATACTTCAATCAGGCTCTTGAGTGTTACAAGAAATGGGGTTCGTCCGTGAAAGTAGGCTTTATTGAGAAGGAATTGGGCAAGCTAAATGTGTAACATAGAGTGGGATGATTTTTAGGAGCTCAAATCATGGGAGAGAGAGATAGATGAAGATTACTCTTCTTATAGTGAGATACCGTCGTAAATTTATAGATGTATGTAGATGGAGACATACTTCTGAATGATTCATCAATCGACGTGGGGTCACAGAATTTATTCCATGAGCAGATGCCAAACCATTTTTCTACAAGAAATATTCATCTTTTATTTTATTTTATACTATTTTCTTCCCCTCTGGATAACTTTGCACTCAGCCTTGTGTTCTTTCCAGTGCTGCAATTGATGCTCGCGTGAACAGTACGCAATGCTTTGACAGCCCGAACACTTTCTCAATGCGACAGTAACACCACATACAGCGCACATCTTTGTTGCATTTTTCGGTAATGAAGCTGTAACTTTCTTGTCTTGCTCGCGAGTCAGCCCAGTCTTATTGTCAATCGAATTTAGGTTTTGAACCTCCCTCCCACTCTTTTGCGTAGGTCGACGAATAGCTGTATCAAGATCATTTCGTGCACTGTCAAGATCAAACTGAAGAGGATTACCTAATCCGGACTGCATGTTGTGTTTGTTCCGAACTTCAGCATTGAAGTAGCGCCACCAATGTTCGCTGCTCGGGTCCACAAAGGCTTTTGTATGGCTATCCTCGTCAATTTCGATCGCCATTCTTCCTGTGATTTTCCTCATAATTTCACAGTAAGACATTAGACCACCAGAGTCTTCCGGCACTCTAAGGCCTTCACCTCGAACCAAACAAGCTACAGTAGAATCCTTCAAACTTTGCCCATCATATTTGGATATTTTGATTTGGTGGCTATACCAGTCCCCAAGGTCATGGATGTATTGAAGTGTCACAATATCAGTGTCTTCCGAGGCAAAAAGCTGTCCAATGGAAATTTGCTTGTCGTTAGCGACACATCCTCCAACATACAGCGGCATGAACATCGAATCAAGAGCAGTTGATTGTCTCGCGCCAATCCAACAAGAGTCTTTCAACTTCTCTGGGTCATCGTAGGTCTTCCTGAATACGTAGTAATGGAAATTAGATTTCCAACCCATCGTTGGACACAAAACCTGGTCGTGGAGAGCCCTCATTGTCACCGCTGGGTTTACAAGCAGCTCCCGACGAACGTTTGGGCGAACCCCGTCGAGTTGCACATCTATCTTCAACAATCCGCCACATTTTTCCTCAACCATATCATCGTTAATCTCCGAAAGGGAAGCTTCAAAGGAAACTACACGGACACTATCTCTCTCCTTCAGATCTCTAACGAAATTGGCATAAACATTCATTGCCGCAGTCTTGCTGTTGGGGTTGGGACCGAAAAAGGATTGCGGTATCAAATTACAACATATTAGTGGTTCGTTCACATTCTGGGAAGGATCCATCATTGTGCGAATGACCGCGTGGGCTCTGCTGCTCAATGGACCTCGATACGTGTCAAAGTAAGTCATAACTTTTTTGTCCGGATGGGAAGTAGTCGTGCTAGTGATAGCCGGGTCAGTAAAGTATTCCAATAACGGTCGCTTGTCTGCAAGTGGTCGGGCAAGAATGAAGCATATGCCAGGGAATGCTTTGGGAATATGCGGATTGCGTGTAACAAAGTCCAAACAATTCTCCTCCTTGACAGGATCAGCAATCTGCAGATTTTCCACTTTCACGGAAAGAGAGCCACATTTTTTTCCGCATTCATAAAGCGAGAGGAACACCTCGTATCTCTCACTTTTGAGCCATCTACCACAACGGCCAACCATTCCATTAAGATCTTTTCTTCCTTGTAATCCATGAATTAACACTCTCACCCCAAATAGATTCTTTTCGTCATCTTTTTTGATTGAAGCACAACGTGGCTGAACAAAGTCATCGATCGAAAAATCGATCATATGATGTAATGTTGAAGAACACGGCGCCAACATAGAAACTAGCTGGGGCATCTTCTCATCCGGTAAATTGTAAAGGTCCCAGCTCCATCCAGAATTCTGATTGTTGCCTCTACCACCAAAGCTTTCCGTAATTTGAACGTCATACAACTTGTGTGAATACTGTGGTTTGCAGCCACCCTGCGGAAGATCATCTATGGGGTCATGATCAGGGAGAGAAGCACCCAAAGCCCGCCCTTGTTCGAGTAGATTTTGCCACTCAGCCCTCGCCTTTTCTGAAAGCTCTCTGTCGTTGGTATCTAGAGAGAGAGGGGGGAGAGATTAGATGGGAAAAAGTGAAGCCCTGTGCGCGGATGTACACCATGAGAATCAACCAAATCAATCACAGCAACTCACCAGGATCAAACCCATATCCTTCTCCAATCAATACATGACGAACCCCATTACCACGTTTCACCGTTGCCATGATAGCAAGCGCTTTGGGCAAAATTGGTGAAGTAGGAACAATCGATTTCCAAACATTTGTCTGCACATCAAATCGGAGGAGCCGCTTCCGATAACAGAGCTTGAACTCAGCTTCTTCATCACCATATTTGGCCTTGTAATCTTCTCCTTCTTTCGGCTCGGCGTACCCACCCCATATTAAAATTGAAGACGGCTCCTCATCCCCATCATTATCATAAAGTGGCAACACAGGAAATTCGCTTAAGGGATGTGGTCTAACATTACCTACGCACTCTTCCTGCTTCCATCTACACGTCGGTTGAGCAAAGAAAGGTTGTCAGCAAGTGACCTGTATAGTGGACGCATTCAAAGAAAGTACAAAACTTGCACACGCGTATTCTACACTCACACTTTTGACTCCAGATCAAATGAAACGAACTCTTCAATGGCTGGATTGATAAGTGCTGAATCTCGAAACGTAAATGTGGGGCCTCCATCAATGTCAATACTTGTCCGTCCTCCCAGCACATAAAGCTTATTATTCGCTGCCCACATCCCATGACAGTGTCGTGTAATAGGGCCATCCTTCAGAGGACTCCATTTCCAATTCGATAGATTGAGTACCCACGTGTCTTTTAAAGCTGATCCTTCAATATGCGGGTTGTTACCACCATGAATGTAGTATTTCCCTTTGTATAAAACACCAGAGTGTTCCTCTCTTCCATTGGGCTCTTGTGAACGAACCTTGACGATTTCCCACATGTACGAGGCGTTATGTTTATTGCCTTGTTTCCCAGCTGACAACTTGAGACGATAGAGTTTGCTGAAGAACATCCGACATATGTTCTTCTTTTCTTGCATTCCCCCCCATAAGTACAGGTCACCTTTCCAATGAAACATGGTATGACCGGTTCGTGGACCTGGATTGGACCCACCAGTTGGAACTTTGGTCCATTTTCGATCATCAATGTCATATTGCCACACATCAGATGATGAGGGGACAACGTCATTTTCACAAAAGTCGCACCCTCCATGAACATATATTTTGTTGCCCATTTGACACGAAGCACGAAATTGAAGTGGAGGCGGTGTCTTTTTCGACAGTAATGGAGCATTTTTCCAAACACAGACGGTTTCTTCACTCCCCTTTGGTCCGTACATTAGATCTATCACGCGTTGGATGTCATTTTTAATTTTTTTCTGGTGGTCGGCACCACCAGATGTGTCATTGGCTGAGATGAGGATTGATTGATACAACCGCAAAGCGTCATGATACTTTCCCTCCTTCTCCGCTGCTAATGCGCTATCATATGTCGTCATTGCGTTGCTTGGAAATCAATACATTGGGTGGTGGGTCTGGAAGCAAGCTAGCAACATTGCTCGTAGATCATAGCCATAGCGGCAAGCTACAAGGAGCTACAGCAACATTCTGCCAGCATTCTGCCTCTATTACTTATGAGTTCTATGTAAATTTGAAAATACTCGTGTAAAAAAGTTTCAGCTGCAACGTGGAACTAAATATTTTAGACTCCTTATTTCATTTGAACAACACTAAAAGTGTCGTCAGTGACAACATCACCACAATGGCGCAACCGCTTTTGTATCGTACTACTGCCAAAGCTATCTGCATCCAAATCCTTTTGATATTCAGTGCATTGTATTCTATATTCGTTATATTAACATAAATAATCATGGCAGAGAAGAAAAAGTCGTACCACCAGGGTGAGTTAGTTCAGTGCTGCCATGATAGTACATATTTGAGCATGCAATCTTTAATCTTTATCATGCAACATCATTTGAAACAAATGTCAATACAATCATCCAACTAATCTCCAACACCTTCTTCACTTTATTCACTCCACCCTCCCAAAAAAAGGACACGATATCAAATCCCTCGCAATCAATCTAGCAACCACCCTCCTCTTCTTCCTCCCCTTCGCTCTCTATTACGATATCAAAGAACAACAATCGGAGAATGTGACATTATATTGTGGAGTTGTCGTGGGTGGATTATTGTTGTCGTTGATTGTACCGCCGGTGGGGTGGATGAGACCTCATGTTTATACGGATATGGTGGGGAATGTTCCGTTTAAGTTTAGGAGAGATTAAAATGTCAATGTGTGTTGATAGTTATTGCAATCAAGTGGAGCTAAGTGGATTGTTTGGTAATGGGAAAAATTCAATTATTAACATGGAGTTGTATTGGGGGGGGGGGAGAATTGATAACGTAGGCGAAACAACTCTTGATAAGGCACTAAACATTGACAGTCAAAAGACGTGGGGGACGCAATACAATTGATACATCAATCGGCTAATAATAATCATCTGATATCAAAGCATCCTCTTATATATTGATGTTGCCTGGATTATTACGTCAAGTCTCAATTCAATAGTGCACCATGATGCATGTGATCACATGATGATGTGGGATGCTCTATCAAATTCAAATCTTCTCCGCCCACACAGCTACACCCTCCTCACTGTAATCGCATCCATGAGACCAAAATACATCATTATTTAGTCATCCACATCTCATTTCATACCCTTTACAGCCTCCTCAATATCAATCGAACATCTCGTCCACGCCATTCCAGTCCCCACACCAGTACCAAACATGGTAATTGCCTTACGTGCCCCGCCACCTCCACCTCGTGCCAATACAATACTTGCAAGGCCGCCAATGACAAATCCAGCAGGGATGTAGAGCAGTCCTCGTTCAGATCCTTGCTTTAATATGTTGGAAATGACATCTGTTGATGACGATGATGATTGTTGGGATGCCGACATTGTGATGTTGTTGTTGGATAATTATTGTTATATACTCCTATATTTTGTTGTACGATATCTTACACTCTCACGTTTTCAGAACTGCTAATGTTAAAGCCAATGAAAAAAGTATAATATGACACCAATTACAATAAACGACGAAGAGAGGCGGCAGTGAAGTAACAGAATAAAGGGACATGGTTAGATTTTGCAGACAAGATTATTTTTTGTTGAAAGCACTTCGAAAGATGAATGAACGTAAAACACCATCACAAAGGAAGGAATCATAAAGAGCAGCACATCACCATCGACTCTTTACATTGACTTACCCAATCGGTCTTATTATCGTCTCTTCTTTCCACCCACCAACAGTTTCTAATGCAAGCTACGATAGCAATGTTATCGTACTCCGCACCCGCACTCGCACTCCGCTTCACGAGAACAGGGGATCCGTGGAAGCGGGAAGCATTCCTTAGATCCTCTACTTACTCATGTGCATCATTTCCGTCCCATTTTTTCGTCCATTTTTCTCAGGATGATGGCCAAAAATTTGATTCGACTCCGTAGAAAATTCAGAGTTCCTACGTTGAAATGGTCTGGGCGGGTTCTTCTTTCTTGCTTTTTCAGTTTTTTTGCACCCATCTCTACATCGTACATAGGCACCACGAAGTAGGTAAGTCAGAATTCGTGGTACTTCGTCAACATAAAAGGGCGTCGAATCCCTGCTTCTGTCAAGAGATAGATAATAACACCTGATAGAGGGACTGTTGCTACTGCTACGATGGTGACGGCTATACATATCACATCCTCTGATGAAGAAGCGGAAGAAGCACCACTGGTCGTCGCTACCGCAATCTCACCATCGGAGACGGCGGCAGATACAGTCACGAATCCCACCCATCATCAGATCAGCGAAAGATCGCAGCTGCTTCAGCATCCCTCCGTCTGCAAAAGGGCACACCATCCGGAAGAAGATAGTGCAGATGACGGACTTGGCGATAGGCATTCATCGCACGGCAATAAAAAAGAGGGAAAGAAACGACCGTACATAAAAAAATCGACGACGTCAACTGATATTCGGCAGCAGCACAAGCATCTGCTACCTTATCAGCCCAACAGGAAGCATCTGCTTCTACACCCCGCCGCTAGAAAAAGGGCACAACATTCAAAAGAAGATACTACAGATGAAGGACTCTACGATGAGGATTTAACACACGGCAATAACGATCATAATTACTCCGATGAAGAGGAGGAAAAACTTGATGTTCCTTTGATTCGCAAAAGAAAAAGAAATGGCCTAGTCCTAATAGATTTGAGCGATGTCCCTCCACAGCCTCCAATACTCAAAACTTCGGGCCACACAAATAGGGGTGCTTCCAAGTATGCTGGTGTATCGTTCAATAAAGAGAGGAATATCTGGAGCACGCAAATCAGGATTGAAGAAAAGCAACAATATATTGGTGCGTACGACAATGAATTGGATGCTGCAATCGACTATGCTCGTGCAGTACTCAAGTACAAAGGTAAAGAGGCACTTGAAAAAGAGCGGGCATGCAGGAAGAGACTCGTCATCGATTTGACTGATGTTCCACCACAGCCACCAATTCCCAAAAGTGCTGGCAACATGAAAGAGGGAGCTTCAAAGTACACTGGCGTTACTTTCCATAAGGCGAGGGGGAAGTGGAATGCAAAAATCAAGATTAACGGGAAGCGAAGTTTCATTGGCTATTATGATAGTGAGGAGGAGGCCGCTGTTGATTACGCCCGTGCACTATATAAGTACAGAGGTCAAGGGGTACTAGCAAGGACAAGGGAAAAAAGGGCACTTGAGACATTTGACGAAGAGAAGGCTAAACAGCAAATGAGCTATGTCTCTTCACAGCCCCCCATACCAAAAGTTGCTGGCCAGATTGGTTTGAGGGATGCTCCTTCACAACCGTACATACCCAAAGTTGCCTTTCCTACTGGTTTGAGGGATGTCCCTTCACAGACAACGTCCTTGGTATCACCTGGTTCGAGGGATGTCTCTTCAGAGACGACGACGTCCTTGGTATCACCGAATCCTCAACCCCAAAGTGCCGGCCAGATTGAAGAGGGGGCTATACTTCTGGTGTCTCTTTCGACGAAGCGAAGAAAAGTGGAAGACGATAATTGAAATCGAAGAAAATTTATGATATACATGCTGCTTAGTATGAGAGTGAAGAGGAAACTTTCTGTCTACTCGGGCGCAGACGTCAAGGGGAACTCTAGACAAATAAAGCAATGGAATCAAGCTATAGAATAAGCAATGTCGAAACAAAAATTGTATTTGTATTACAACTGCTTGATCCTAACTCTATTTCCTCATCTTCCATTTTACATTAGCCACAACGAAGCTGGTCTCTATCCTAAGCGTTCAACTACTCACAGCCACTTCACTTCACGCATCACCTTATGCGCACGCAGCTGTTTATTGGCAAGGAGTTAGTCGGTGGGCAATTTCTCTCTGGTATTTCTCCGAGGAGGTCATCCAGGAAAAGGATCGGACAGGCACTGAGGTTAGCAATTAGAAGAGAGATGGCTAGGCGAATCCTGCTCATCATGAGGACAGGCCCGAAAAATAAGGCAGGATGAAATACATTAATTGTTAACTTTCAAACATATATATATTTCAAGATTCGACTTTGCCGGTGATTGCACTAAAATAGTGCTTGACATGCCCATTCGGAGATACACGAGGAAATACTGGCTCTTCACCATTGGAGCAGATTGGAGATATCCCAGGATTGCTGCTGGTAGGTTTGCCTTGTGCCGTAAAGTAAGGAAACGAGATCCTATCCTTTTTCGCCTCCTTGCTCACTCGATGGATGTTGTTTTTGAATAGACCGTTAGACCACATCGTATACGTTTCTCCAACATTCACATGCAGCTCTCCAATACCCATGGGCACTCTGTACNCCGTTAGACCACATCGTATACGTTTCTCCAACATTCACATGCAGCTCTCCAATACCCATGGGCACTCTGTACCATCTGCCTTCTCTTATTTCCTCGAGACCCTCCTCTGAGCTGGCGATGATTGTGATCGTACCGAAGTCACTGTGAGGCAAGAGTTTGGTGGCGTCTTCGAAGCCAGGCGTGCTGGGGTATCTGGAAGCACGAAGTAGCCCTGTTTCATTCCCTTCCACATCTTTCAAGTAGGTGGTTGGTAGATCAATGTCTTTGGCTGAACTCAATGCAGCCGTCAAGATCTGCTTGACCGCCCTTTCTACAACTTGTAAACGCTCGATATATTGAGACATTGCATCGTGAAGTTCTGGAGGACCATGGACATTTGCATCGTTATTAGGTGGAAAACTCATACTAAATAATTCTCTCAGATCCTTTTGCTCTTTTGAGCTTCCCGATTTATGAACTGACGCCACCGATTCATTTCTATACGCGACGTAGCCAGCAAGGTTATTTCCTGACGAGTATCCCATCTTTTGCTCCATACTCAGTGAGAAGAAGTTGCGAGCGGAAGCGTAGAGGCGGCTGAAAAGAGCATCATCGATGCCATGCCCGATGATATTGAAACTTCCACTTGATCTTGCTTCATTTAAGACTTGCTGCACGACTTGCTCCCTATCTTCATCACTTGACATAGATGGGTTAAGCCACGGTGAGATATCGATAACTGGATACGAATGATTGTCAGGCAGGTCAATGGCATCGGGACTAATGGCATCTGCTGCATCGACTATGCGTTTTATCTGCGCTGGGAAATACTTGTATGGCTCTGAAATCATAGTTGCATTCTTTTCTTCAGATTCAGGCATCCCATACTGCAATGAGCATGATGATATTGAGTGATGGACGTACTCGGATCCATCGACGACGGCGATGGCACACAGAGCTGTGAGAGTTAAAAAGTTCTTGAGCATGATGTTCTCTTGTTTTAACTACTTGGTTTCGTTGTTTCGTTTCGATTGATGTTTTCAATTGTTCGTGTTGACTATTTATGGCACACAACTTTGAACTGTTTGAGTGTAGTGGTGTTTGCGTACCTACATCTTGCTTGCATGAATTCGACTCCGTAAGCCGACGCTTCTGCCATCCAGGCAAGCTAACCAAGCTAAGTAGATACATAAGAAGAAGCAAGAGCAACTTCTTTTTGCTGTCGCAGAGCGAGATTATGCATAGTCCTATCGTAAAAGTGTCTTGAGTTGAAGTTGAAAAAAGCTGATAAGCTCGACAGGCACTTTTTTGTGTCTTGATCTGTCTTGATCTTGAATAGAAAGGGATGTTACCTACACCTACTTATTGTGCCGTGGATTGACATAAAAACAAATCAATAACAAAGATAAGGAGTTCCAACAAATAGCCATGAAACCGCAAACAAAGCACGTAAAGTTTAACACAGTCGAAATCCGTGAATACGAGATCATTTTGTCTAACAACCCAGCTTGTGAGTACGGACCATCAATCGAGATTGGATGGGAATACACCGACATTAACACGGCCGATGACGCAATCCGAGTTAGCCAGTATGAAAAGGAAAGGTTCGGAAAGAGAAGGCAAGAGAAACATGGACGCCCATCAAAATTATACCTGTCTCAAGTGCGACGAGAGGCTATATTGAAAGAAGCCGGGTACACAAATAAGGAAATACATGCTGCAATCAGAGACAAACGAAAGGCAAGGCTGCAGCGATCAGTCAGTACATTCCAGAGTTTAGGGACAAGAATTAAGGCTACCGTCAAGGGCGGAAGGAAGGAACAAAAGGTCTTGAGAGCTGTACGTAATCTGCAGAAACTACAGAACAAACAGAAGGGAGAGTCGCCGACTGATTTGTTACTGGATAATGCTTCACTGTATAAAGGATGGCGGATACCTTTCTCAGCTTACATATTATAGTACCACCTGTAAAAATTTAACACAACACTTGCACACATACTTGTTTACTAATACTAACTCTAAAATAAACTCTTATAAACAATGGTTAAGTGATTGCAACGATGGTCTTACCACCACAATGATTCAATTACTTGGTGAGTTGTCCCAAAACTTGCTGCGGACTCATCTCAACCATCATTTCGAAGAATTTATCCCCAGCCTGTGCCTTCAACTCCTCTCCAGCCTCCTTTCCAATCTTAACAGCATCCTCAATTGCACCTGTCTTCTCTGTCTCATATTTCACGGAACCATCGGGCATGGCAATCAATCCACGGAATAAGATCTTTCCATCAACGATTCTAGCCTGTCCAGCAATGGGTGTCTTGCAGTTTCCATCCAAAGCTTCTAAGAAGGCACGTTCGCAGTTCACACAAATGTGTGTATCCATGTGGTTCAAAGCATCAATGTATTTCAAAGATCTCTCATCATCACTTCGGCATTGAATACCAATAGCACCCTGAGCAACAGCGGGGAGCATCTCATCCCAATCTAAGACGGCAGTGGCGCAATCTTGCATTTCCATACGTTTCAATCCAGCAATAGCCAAAAGGGTGGCATCAACAACTCCGTCGTCAAGTTTGCGAAGGCGGGTTTGGACATTTCCACGGAAGTTGACACATTTGAGAGTGGGGTTCTGGGCAAGGATTTGTGCCTGACGACGGAGAGAGGCAGTTCCAATTACAGAGTTATCGGGGAGATCGGCAATCTTTTTGATTTCACCATTGGCGGTGATGAAGGCATCGTTGGTATCCTCACGGGGGAGGTTGCAGGGGAGGACAGTTCCTTCAGGAAGCCAGGTGGGGACATCCTTCATTGAGTGGACGCAGATATCAACTTCATCTCCCAAAAGAGCAGTATCAAGCTCCTTTGTAAACAATCCCTTACCACCAAGTTCCATGAGTGACTTGTCGAGGATCATATCTCCCTGAGTTTTCATGACACAAATTTCAATGGCACCATCTGCTTCGAGCTCGGGGAAGTTTTCGATGAGACGACGGCGAGTTTCGTAGGCTTGGGCGAGGGCCAATGGAGATCCACGTGTTCCGATACGGAGAGGTTTGATTTCACCTTCTTCGGCCATGAAAAGGGCCTAATGTGTTTGAGAGAGAGAGAGTGAGTGGAGAGAATGATTAGTGTTGAGATATTAATTGTCGTTCCGATAATATATATATATATATATCTGTTTGTGTTCTTATTACAGATCTATCTTCTGCTGCATCGTCAAAGACATAATGATATTTGCATGCATTATAATCACAAATGCATGAGCTCGTTCACACCGAGCTCATATCAACCCCACTCTGATATCATATTCAATATTCAATTATTACATGTCTTACCGATGAAGATCTCTGAGATACAGGAGCAGGTGCAAACGCAGCAGCAGTGCCGACGAGCAAGAATGAGATGGCTGATGAGAATTTCATTTTGATATAATAGTAGTATATTTGTTGTGTAATAAGAGGATGCCGTATTAAAAACGTAGCAATGGCCAAATTAAATAGTGACAAAGAGGATAAGATCTTGAGTGCAATAGTAACGAAGGCCAAGGCATGAAAGAGTTACAGAAGAACAAAACAGATCCATGGCGGTTCAAGGTCCACTTCCACTTGGCGCTTTTGCAAAAACACCTCACCCAAACTGAGAGGAGAGAGTGCCCACGTACTATGCCCATGAACTATTGTATTTGACAGCACAGTTAATGCTTCTTATTTGTAGAGCTATTAACATGTTATGTGTCTCAGTCTGTCTGTTGGATCCACTCCTCTCACCTCTCACACACACGAGCTCCACGGTTCAAAACACATCCACCATGACGTCCGAATCCAAGCCAGCCTACGACCGCTGGTCCCTCTGTGACCCATCCTCATTAGCCTATGGCTACTACTCTGGCACTCGCAACAACTCTGGTGTCTCGAACGAATCTTCCAGCCCCGCTGCTGCCACTGATGATGATGGATCCGCCACCGATAAAAAAGGCTTTTACATCACCACCGCCATCAACTACACCAATGGTCCAGCACACATGGGCCACGCCTACGAGGCAGCCACCACCGATGCAATCGCTCGTTTTGCCCGTATCAACAGCACCTCAGATGGGAACTCCCCATCGAACGCCTACTTTGTCACGGGGGCAGATGAACACGGTGAAAAAATCGCCAAGACAGCTGAACGCGACAACAAAGAACCCATTGACATTTGCAACAAGTACGTGACTGGCTTCCAATGCCTCAATCAACGCATCCTCGTCAGTAATGATGATTACATCCGCACGACCTCCGATCGTCATAAGCGCACCGCCCAGGCATTGTGGAACAAGTGTGCCGCCAATGATGACATTTATTTGGATCAATACTCGGGATGGTACAATGTCAAAGAGGAGACATTTGTTACTGATTCCGAAGCGGAAATGTGCAACTTTTGTGATCCGGCGAGTGGACAGCCATTGCAACGTGTTCAAGAGGCGAGTTACTTCTTCAAGATGAGTCAATATCACGATCGTTTGGTGGAGTATATTACGGCAAATCCCGATTTTATCCGTCCGGAACAGCATAGGAATGCGATTTTGGCAAGGTTGAATGGGGATAGGTTGAGGGATTTGAGTATTAGTCGAACGACATTTACACATGGTATTCCTGTCCCCGAGGGATTTGAGGACAATCATGTCATGTACGTTTGGTTCGATGCCCTAACGAATTATTTGACCGGTGTGGATGTGTTGGGTGTGTGTGATCCGGAGAAAGGACGGGATGAAGAACTTGCCAAATTGTGGCCTGCCGACGTGCATATTATTGGGAAGGATATATTGTGGTTCCACACGGTGATTTGGCCTTGTATTCTCATGTCGGCGGGGTTGCCCCTTCCCAAGTCGGTGTTTGCGCATGGATTTGTGAATGATAAGGATGGAAAGAAAATGTCCAAATCGATTGGTAATGTTGTTGATCCACATGATATGTTGGATAAGTTTGACGTTGATTCATTCAGGTGGTATTTGTGCAAGGAGGCACCGTATGGAGGAGAGTTGAGTTTTTCGGAGGATAATATGAGAGATATGCACAATGCCGATTTGTGTGATACGTTGGGAAATCTAGTCCATCGTGTGACCACGTTGTGTGGTAAATACTCAGAGGGATCTGTAATTCCAGATGTGCCTGGACCGGAAGTGGCCGTGCTTGACTTTGATGCTGTGAGAAAGGCATATGTGGAGAAGATGGAGGTGTATGCATTGGAGGGGGGTGCCAATGTTGCCATGCAGGCTTGTCGTGATGTGAATGGATATTTGACGAAAGAAGAACCGTGGAAGCTCAAGGGAGACGAGTTTGCGGAGAAGCGTAAGGTGATTGTCCGTGCCACGTTGGAGGCTGTCTACGCCGTTGCTCACTTGTTATTGCCATTCATCCCTGGGGGAGCAACTGAGATATTCAAAAAGTTGAACACTCCTCCTATATCACTTGGGGCCATTAAATCTGATTTGAGAAATTTGAAAGTCGGAACAAAGATTGATGCGGGTAAGATTTTATACGAGAGGAACCTGTCTGAGGAAGAGATGAAATTGAGCAAGGCCGATGCATCCAAGAATAAGAAACTTGCTTACGAGGAAGCGCAGCGATTGAAAAAGGAGAAGAAAGCAAAGGAAGCGGCAAAAAGTAAAGCGAGCAAAAATGCACCAGACCAACCAGATTTCACCAAAATTGATATCCGTGTGGGCCAAATCAACAAGGTTTGGCTTCATCCAGAGGCAGACAAGCTGTTCTGCGAAGAAATTGATGTGGGAGAAGAAGCACCGCGTGAAATTGCTTCTGGTTTAAGGGAGCACTATACACTTGAACAAATGGAAGGACGCAAGGTATTGGTTGTATGCAATCTCAAAGCGGCTAAAATTGTTGGTTTCACAAGTAATGGGATGGTCCTTGCGGCTAAGGTACGTTGCATTTGTTTAGTTTTTCGTTGTCATTTCATGAAGGATTTACATTATTTATCTTCTCACTGTTCCTTCTTGATGCAACCATCAGAGCGAAGACGGCAAACAAGTTGAGATTGTTTCTCCACCGGCAGATGCTGCCGTAGGAGAACGTGTCTTCATTGATGGACTTAGTGGCGAGCCATTTACGTCAACTCAGGTAAAGAAGAAGAAGACATGGGATGTAGTAGCAAAGAAATTGAAAACCATAGATGGAGGTGTTGCCACATGGGATGGAATGGAGATGAAGACTAGTGCAGGAGTATGCTCGGCTGCAAGCCTCGTTGGAGTGCCCATCTCGTAGGAATACCTTTTAAATTAACACAAGCACTTCAGTAACCTGGGGATTACCTTCCATTGGTATCGTAAGGTAGTTTTGAGAATTATGGTAAATAATCCAGGAAGAAGAGATAAGAGAGGGCTACTTATGTATCTTCCTTTTTGTCGAGGTCGGAGGGAAGTTTCGCCCGCCCACTCATAAACATAACTACTCCTCTCCAACTAATTTGCCTCGCTCGCCATTCATTACATTGACATTGCTCCTAAATAATATTGCTTCCTGATGAATCTTCAATGAGGGCAAGAAATTTAGGGAACATCGGCGTCGCCGCCGCAATAGTGCTAGGTCTGGTGATTGCTGTATTTGCAGGCACAAAATTGATGAGCACGCCGAGATTACTGGAGCTGGAGGAGACTACATCTCTGCCGTCTCGTCTTCCAACTATGATGCCTTCATTTAGTTCAGCACCGACCAGTCAGCCTTCCGCATTGCCATCAATTGAGCCGTCTGCGAGCCCTTCAGTGTCAAAGTCTCCAAGCAGACAGCCTTCGTTGCGGCCTAGTATAAGTGCAGCCCCGTCAACTCAACCTTCCTCGACTCCCTCTGTATCAGCTATGCCTTCAGAATCTCCATCTTTCATTCCATCAGCAATACCAAGTGCATCATCAGCACCATCCTCTGAGTTCTTTGGAACAAGAACAACAATATTCCTCGACAGTAGGAGTAACAGTGCCATGGTAGCCGTCCTCTTAATCATTGCATTAACTTATGCTTCTCTGTACATGTGTGGAAAAGATAATCAACCTAAAGATATTTGTGTTGACAAAAACGTCTTCGGCGATATATTTCACAAAAGTAACCGTCAATATGAGAGCGATCCGGAATGTGAAGAACCAGAAATACTATCAAAAAGCATACCACGACATAAATCAGATGATACAATTGACACAAACAACGTCTATCCAATGAACTGCGCTGCAAATAATAGTATCAATACACGTGTGAGAGAGATGGGTATGGAATCACCAAATTGTGATGGTATAATATTGTGTTCATCTCCAATGCAGTCAAACGTAGACTCTTTCAGCGAAGCAGATACGAAGATGCAAGATATTGATTTAGAAGATGGAAGAGGTGGCATTCTTCCGAACTCAGTTGCAATCTCAAAAAAAATCTCCAGCCCCTTCAAAAGCTCCGGCATTAGCCCCCTTAGAACCACAAAGATTTTCAAGAAACGAAAGCATGGCAAGACTAAAGATGCAAAGCTGCGGAATAAGCAGGACCGGAACTCTTCTGTCTACGCTAGAGGAAATACACCGTTGAGAAATACTTCGAGACAAAAACAAGGGAGGAATCATAGTTTGGCTGACGACATGATGGATGAAAATGACCAAAAACCTCCCAAAGGAAGCCCAGTGAGTTTCGACACATCTGCAAAAGACGACTTGATTCGTAATAGACCAAAGGAAAATGATGTATCTTCGCCTGATGGCGAAGGTGGTGTTGAGTGTCTAGCGTACGAACAGCAAAAGAAACGAAAGGTCGATGTATATAATTTACACAAAGACAAATCGCTTAGGCACCTAGAAACAATCACAATTAGTTCAGATGGAAGCTCAACGATCGAATGGGATGATGACCTTGCATCGCCTCCGAGGCCGTCTTTTGGAAACCATCTCAGAGACTTTGATGATACCAAGGTTAAAATGGAGTCTCATGGCATTGAAGTGTCCGCTAGATATGAAAGTGATGACATCGACTGAGATACTCCGACAACAATATGTTGTAATTATAGTATATAAAGTAGTAAATGATGTAATATATCGAGAAGACAATACTCATTATAGACATACAAATATTTAAGTATAAATACACTACAACATGACGGAAGTAATGAAGCGCCCATATGCTCGTGAGTAGTTCTCTCAACCCTAACTTGAGCTCTCACACAAGGAACGCTTCTTTGTTGGTTGTATCGAAAAGGCTGGAAGCTGCACATAGTTGGGATATCGAACAATGCTTAGAAGGGAGTTCTCTTCTCTTGAGATCACAGTAAGGCAGATTTTGATTCTCTGTTTCCAGTCCGTGCTTTGCTCTTTTTGCTAACGTTTTCAATTCTGCTCATTAGCTCTTCACTCAAGGAATTGATATGTTGAGGCATCTTAACCACATAGTTTTTCCAGACAAAATCCGCCGTGTCATGAACAGGAGTGTGGCAGTGAAGCTCAAGCATCACCATGTCTTTCAACCCACACAAGAAGAATAGGCTATCTTTGTCTTCTTGTCTCTTCCCATCTGGTGTATAACTGGACAAAACTGAGTCGTCAAGTGAGAAGCTGGCCGTCATGAACGAAGGCTCTTCTTCCTTAGAAGTACTCAAATTCTTGTTATCGACTCCCTCTTTCGTCTTTGTGACGGGAGTACGCTCACTCTTGCTGTCAATCACAGGAGCCGATGATTTGGTCTTTCTCTTGAAGGAGAGTCGATCCTTGGCCTTGGTAGGCACACCATCCTTAGGTTGATCCAACACCTTCTTATCCCCGTCAGCTTTCACATTTACGTTGTTCTTTTCATCTTTGTCCTTTAAATTTTTGCCCTTAATAGGTCCAACTTTGAGATTTCTGATTGTGTTCGTAGTACCTTGTAGGATTGATTTTGTCTTGGGCTTTGTAGAAGCGGAAGTCTTCACGTCAACTTTGTCCTTTTTCTCTGACTTTCTCTCTTCGTCCTTGTGGTCCTTGAGTTTAATAGGTCCAAAATTTTGGTTTCGGATTCTGTTCGTAGTATCTCGTAGGATAGATTTCGTCTTGGGCTTCGTAGACGCCTCAGCGGTGTGGACGGGTTTTCCCGAGTTATTACCACCGAAATCAGGTTCGGAGAACGTCGTTGTGTCCAATAGAGCATTGTCCTTCTCCTCAACCACAGCTTTGAGCAATTCACCGTCAACATTGGACAGAAGCTCAAGAATACGGGGAGTTTCGATGTTACCGACGCTGGTGCCTGTTTTCTCACCGGAGATGCCAACGCTTTTGCAACCGGCGATTTGTGCCACAGTCAAAGGCTCTTGGTCGAATTGTTGACGATGCTTCCGTGTGCTCAACAATAGAGGCTGGCTAATAGATTCCACAGTCATGTTGCGATATAGTGAGATTCAAAGTAATTATATTTGGGCGCCTTGCTAGGAGTGCTTCTTATCGTTCGATTGGATGTATGGCAGTAGGAGATGGGCAGTATCGGTATGGTAGGAACGAGAGAGCTTGAAAGAAAAAATGATGTGTGTATGTTGTCAGGTTCAGGTGTACCTATGTTGTGCGTGTGAGGGTGAGGGCCAAACAGAAAACAGTCGACAAAATTGGCGAGGGTTCGCAGTTCGCGAAAGCAACCCCACATCATTCTCAACATCAAGAAAGTGAGATGGACTCGAAGCAAAGATCATCATAATATGTATGGTAGGAGTTTAATTAAACCAAGGCATAAAGAAGAAGCATAAACGCATGCAAAAATGGCTATTTATTTCAGAACAACTACATCCGAAGCTAAAATACTATTTTATTCCCACATTCATTTTTAGGTAACACATCATCCATAAAACATACATGTTCGAGGTTGATTCCGATGAAGATCATATTATCAATATCTCTTGCTCAGACTCATTCCTCTGCGACTTTACCGAAATATTTTGCCATTTTGAGATAGAAAAAACACTCGCCACCTCATTAATCGCAGTTATTAAGCCTTCAAAGATCTCACCAACTTCTTTTGAGTAACAGTCAATCTCAACCATGTTGTCTTCCAACCCACACGTCAATAGATCACCATCTTTTTTCTTCCAATCTGATGTAATTCCTTCCGACAAGGTTGAGTCTATCGTCATAAAAGTAGAAGCATCTCCCTCGGCTGTTGAAAAAGAATAGGAGTGACTAAAATTCTTGCTTGATACAGTTGCTTTTTCAACTTCATCTGCCGTCCATTTGACAGTTTTGGTGAAAAGGAGTCGTCTACAAGCGCTTTCCATTTCCATATCTTCCTCCATTTCGAAACCCTGAATGACTAAAGAGCTATCGAAAATTGTGACATCTAACTCTACACTGTCCTCGTATGATGTCTTCACCGGCTCACTAACAGGTGCAGACGCCTCAAATGTTGCTACTTGCACGCTCTGTTTGGCCCGCTCCTCGATAGGCACACAATCCTGTGGTTGCTCCAACACCTCCTTATCCCCGCCAACTTGATCAATCACTTTGTCCTTTTGAAACTGTCTCTCTTCGCCCTTGTAGTTCTTGTTTTTTCTAGGTTCCCCTTCGTGATTTCTGATCGTGTTAGTTGTATCTCGTAGGATAGATTTCTTCTTGGTCTTTGTCATAGCCTCATCGGTGGTGAAGGCGCTGCCAAATGAGATATTGCCATCCAAATCAGGATCGGAGAATATCGCTGTTTTCAAAAGAGTATGATCTTTCTCATCAGCCGCAGCTTTGGAAGAAACAATGTGATCGACGCTGATGCTTATGGGGAATCCATCTTCATCCACGTAGTACATGTTGCGATGGTAGTAGATTATATTGTACTTTAAAAAGGAATGTGCTTTTGTATGATGTATATTACAGTACGTCTTCTGTTCTTCTTCTGTTGTTGTTAGGAGGTGTATGATGCGCACTCAGAAATGGTGTAGAAAGTTTTATTGTACTTTTACGTAGCTTGGTCAACGAAATTGGCGATAATCATCTTTTCTCCCTTTTCTCCTCTGACAATTTGAATCATCGGTTTCGCAATTTTCGGAAAGCATCCGAAACATTCTCCTTCTCACCTTCTCCCCAAACTGCTTACTTCAGATTTCCCCCGCATCCCCCCTAACTTGGCTGCAACATGAAACATGACGTCCAAGAAAAGTGCCGTAACAGAAACAAGAACAAGAAGGCCGCTGCCGCAGCTGCTGCTCAAGCCGCGGATGCAGAGAACAGGCCTTCGACGACTACTATACGCTAACGAAAGATGACGCCGACATCTGCGTCCACGGGCTGGCTCCAATATATCCATGATGCTCTCAAGCAAACTGCCTAAGGCTTATGCGGCGATGCGGCGTTGACATTGAAAAAGTACAGAGGATAATCAATGGCAATGTTCCTTACTTAGGGTGGCTTAGTGCCATATTCCGCTCTAATTGATGGCAAATTGAAACATATCCATACTCAGATTCTCTTTTTCCAAGGAGAAGGAGAGGTCAGTTAGGAAGATGCTCCAACCGACTGGGGTAATACCTTCATCATTCTCTTCAAATTTCATGAATTTCGCTGAAGACAATGTCCATAATAAATGGATCATATATCCACTTTCTATCCGAAGGAACCAAATGCCTCCTACGTCTAAACTGCTCGTGGCAATGCCTACTTTGCAAATTTCTTAGAACAATCATTGAACTTTGTAGACAACGGAACAATGATCAACGCACCGAAATTGCTCAGGTTACATGCAGCGGTTGAGCACACACTTTGCAGCTATTACGTAACCACATCCCCTGCTCTTATGAATTTTGGAGCATAGTGTGTAGAGATGATAAAAGAGGGTATCAATTAACATAGAGGAGGTTTCAGAGTTCAGAGTGCTACTCCAGCCAAGAAGAACATGTGGGAAGAGAGAAGGAGAAATTGTTTTAGACGATCTTTACCCAAAGGTAGGATTCAGCAGCAATTATTTTACACCTTTTCAGTTGTCACGCGGAACATCCTCTCTAAATATATACTATGATAAGAAATCTTTGACCTCCTCGATGACTAAATCAATTCTTAGTATACACGAGCATGGTAGCACCGACACTGTGAACTGGCGATTCCAATTCCTTTTGAATTCTCCACCAATCACTTCTATAAAAAATATTTTGTACACATACTATCTCTCTTGCATTTAGAATCGAGTAAATCTACACCATCTCCCCTTTCTCAACGAAAGAATCATTATTTTCAACGAGAGAATTATCATCACCACCGTCACATCGATGACATGTCATAAAGTTTGTAATACCATCAAATGGAGATATAAGATCTTCCACAGCATCATCGATATCATCCGAAGTGTATTGAAATAGCCATTTACTGTGGCGATTTGACTTTCGTTTCTCCGAAAGACTGCGTCGTCTTTTACTCTTCTTTGATCCTTCTTTCTCTTCTTCGTCCGCTGCAAACGTCACTTTGATAGATTCCTCCCCCTCATCATCATCATCGTCATCTGTATCGCCCAACAGCTCATCTAAATCTCTCATTGCCTGCGTTTTGTGCTGGATTTCAAAAGCGTCATGTGAATGGTTCAATTTTGAATATTCATCAACACTTGTAGTTGCCTGTATATCAAAGTCCATTTGAGATCTCGGGCTGCTGTTACGGGAAGGGTGGATGACCCGCTTGCCTTTGGCGGTGTTCTTTTTTGGTGTTTCGGTGGGAACACGAAGACCGAAAGCCGTAATTGTTGTTGCTTCCTTTTTGTCGCCGCCGCCTTGAGGCGAGATAGCAGCTTGCTGCTGAATTACAATCATTTGCCGAGAGTCTTATTTCTTATTGTTATTGAGAAATGATGTATCAGCAGCACGAATAAAGCGAAGCGAAGTAGCATAGCAGGTAGAGGCAGGTAGCAGAAGCTCACGAGAAAGAAAAAGACATTCAAATGGACTGAAATTAAAATGCTACGTAGGGGTCTGGTATGTTCCTCGTAGGAACTCCTGTACAGAAAAGCGGTCTCTCGCACTTACTCGTCCTTTTCTCCCACCCTCTTATTACCTTGTAAGACGCAAGGTAGGGAACCCTGCTTCCTGCTTCCGAGGGTGTTGTTGAGGTTATCGCATGCAGTGCAGTGGACAGGTAGGCAGGCTGCGGCTTACTGGTGATAATAAGAAATATAATGGTGGAGGAAGACAGCAGAGATGATTTTGTGTACTACTACAACGACGGCGGCTTCTACGGCTATTCGGCCAGCAACAACATGACAGCCTATGCTGACGATGGTCACCCAAGAGCCCGCCTAACTTTCAACTACGAAAAGGGCCCATTAGGCCCCTGGACAATGGAAAACTTCGACACCCACCAAACGATATGCGTCTGGATAATGAAACTCATGGGGACGCTCTCCATGCTTGCATCTTACTTCATCATTCGTGATATCGTCATTCGATATTATCGAAGGGAACGAATACGTCTCACGAGCAAAGTGATATTTGAATTGAGTATAGGTGACTTTTTCGGCTCATTCTTTTCAGCTTTTTTAGGGACGTGGATGGCTCCCAGAGAATCAGGGGCGTACATGGCTGCCGGTACTACGAAGACTTGTATTGCACAGGGATTTTTACAGGCGTTCTTTTATGGGATTGCCATCACGATGAATGCTGTGTTGGCCATGATATATTATTATTTGGTGAAAGATGATCGGGAAGATGATACAAGAACGAAACGAAGTGTTCGATTGATTTTAGGATTGCCGTTATCGATTCCGTTATTTTTATCGGTAATGCCACTCATCTTTGATGGGTATAATTATACCGACGCCAATGTTTGTGGTGTAGGCGAATTCCCATTAGGATGTCTGGTAATACCTGATCAATTCCCCGATGGATGCACAAGAGGGACGACAGCGGTTGCAATGAAGTACATTCAGTTGAGCTTTATTTTGATGATCAATATTATCATTGATGGTTCAGTGGTGCTTATGATATATCATGCTTTTCGGAAAGATCGAAAGATGAATAAGAGCTCAAAAACAACCACAACAACAAACGCACCACCTAATTCAGCAACTAACGCAGCATCTGTCAATGAGGATCATACAAGTAACCGTGGCAAAAGGAAATACAAAAACTACAATCTAACGTCCAAATTCTTTTGGCAAGGTATTTGGTATGTGGCATCATTCCAAACATCTTGGTTCCCATGGTATGTATGGCAATGGATACGACTCACAGAAAAGGGATACTTGCCAGGTCATCCCTATCTATCTGTCTCTTTGTTATACATTCTATCCATCTCACATCCCTCACAGGGATTTTTGAATTCGTTGGTCTACTTTCGACCATCTTACCTGAAGTATCGGCATAGGGATGATAAAGAGTTTCGGTTGGCGTCTATTTGTCGTGTGTTGAATGTTCCTGTACCAAGGACTTTGTTGGTGGAGTGGTGGAAGTCATTGTGCATCAAGTGTTGCAACGATTCGGAGGATGATGTTGGTGATGGCGGTAGTACTGCACAAAGTCAAAAAGTGAATGAGGATGCAAAGCCCTAGGTGATGTTCCTCAAGATGCTGGCAATGCTTGAGAATCATCTCGCCCCTACAGGCTCATGCATTTTATAACACATATGTACGTCAGATGGCAAACAATTCATACATTCACTCCTACCAAACTATAACTAAACAAAACGACCAAAAAATCATTACTATTACTTGTGATATCCACTCCCTCTCCGTATCTCACTAGCCCGATAGATCTGCTCCATCAGCAATATCCGTGCAAACTGATGCGTAAACGTCAATGAACTCAAACTCAACATATCACTTTTGCTTGTTTCCTCTCGTAACTCCTTTGGTAGTCCCTCTGCACCACCTATACAGAATGTAAGACGGGATCCCCCAACCTCCAGCCAATCGTACATGTTGTCACTGAATACTTCACTGGTACACATTTTCCCCAGTGGGTCTAGTAAGATAACCTTGTGGTTCTTGGATATATCTGCTTGGATGTTTTTAAGTAAATCGTCATCGTTTTTGTGCCAGTGTGTTGTGACGTCGAGATTTGTCGGCTTTAGGCGTGTTTCGTACGTTGAGTAGGATTGATCTAGCCACTTTTCGCCACCATTTTTACGACCGACGATTCGTATTTTGACTTGTAGCCCCATGCGAAGGGTGGATGACGATGCTGTTGATGATGCATGTGGAAGATGATGATGTGTTGTGATGATGGATTGATGGCTTGGGAGAAAGGAGGATGAAGAAAAGGCATCCCCGATGGTCATTAACATAAGCAGCAGCAGTGGCAGTAGTAGCCGCCATAATACAGCTGATGATAGCAGGAGTGGTTGACTCATTCTGTTAGAACAATCAATTGTTTGTACGCACAAACTAAGCCGTACTAAGTGTGGGTATGTATGGGGGGAGGTGGAGGTGCAGGAGAGGTGAAGGAGGAGATTGCGAGTCACTACGACAAAGACGGGAAATGATCTCGTTTCTCCCCCAAATGATTACTAATTCCTACGCTAAGACAGATCGAAGAGCCCTCTTCAAAAACACTTCTTCGTCATCTTTGCATGTTATCTTGCTACTCCTTGCTAGTTGCAGCGCTGCTACTAAAACTTCTTGTTAGATCGGCCCGCAGCACGTATAGTTACACAGCTGCTATCCATTATTGTGCAATCATAGAATCTTCATACGCCGAGGGCAGAACCAAACAACTACATATCAAGTGAAGAACAATGAGGCTGCTTCTAGTTCCCACTATCCTCGCTGCTGCAATCTTTACAGCAACCGCCGCCAACGACAGTGAAGATCCAACCATCCAAAATTTCCCCTCTCTCGTGAACTGGTTCACATCCAACGGTGGTCTCATCGATCCCCGCATTACTCTCGGCTACGAACCCTCCTCCTCCAACAACAATGTACGAATTCGAGGGATGATTGCCACAGAGCGCATTGAACCTGAAACGGTATTAATTCACACGCCGGCATCGTTAATGATTAATGATAGTAAAGGAGGTCAGTTTGTAAATCAATGTGATGTGATTCAACGGATTGTGGAGGAGTTGGAATTGGGCAAAGATAGTTTGTGGGATGTGTATTTTAGTTTTGACGGATCTTCCTCTGGAGGGGAGGATAATGATGATGGCGATGATAACGAAACGGATAAACACAACCAGAGACTTCATACACGAACTCCTTCCCACTGGAACAGAGAAGATCAACCAGGAAGTCGTGCCATCAAAGAATTACAAGGTCTTCCACCCACAGGAGAAACTCACCGTCATATCAACTGGTATACCAACGCTTGTAACAATTCGCAACAACTTAGTTCGATTCAATTCAAGGCATTAATGATGTTTATCACACGTGCCGCTGATAGGGGAATTGTGCCCCTGTACGATTTAATGAATCATCATAATGGACGGATTAATACACGACTTGCAGTGGATGAGGAGGGTGGATTGTCCGTAATTGCCACCACGTCGATAGAACCGAATGAGCCAATTTACAATACCTACGCTCGTGGTGGAGGTGAAAGTACAGTCGATGTATTCAATAACTATGGGTTTGTCGAAGATTATCCTCAGTTGTGGAGGTGGAGTGATGTTGATATGGTACGGTTGGCGGAGGATGATCCCAATCATGCCTTTGGACGATATGCTGGTCCCTATAATGAAGATGATAATAATTGGGGTGTTGATAGGCATGGGAGGGGGTTGGAACCCAACTCACATCATTATGAGATATTAGTAGTGTCACCTACCTTGGGGGCTTTACATCCCACCACGGTATTAGTACATATACTGGGAAATGGACGTCGTTCCATTGACGAATGGAAAGTAGAAATTGATCATCACCATGCAACAGTACGCCAATCTCATGTCAATGCCATGCACGATTCGGCACTAACAATTCTGAGTGAATTACCCACAACAATTAAAGAGGATGAAAATACGATATTACCCAATGAACGACGATTGTTTGAGAAGGTGAAGAAGATGGGGAGGGTGGACCAGAGTAAGGCAACTTCAAACTTTCAGATGCATTCCTTTTCGACGAACGAAACATTGAGACATTCACATATG